>JAHWFO010047825.1:3954683-3980561 GCA_023313115.1 Rhysida immarginata | reverse complement strand
GGGGGAATACAGGGTAAGTCAAAAAAAGCCTGCGTGAGGAAAAAAAAACTAAGTCCCAGGACATAGGTCTATTGTTGAATATACCCATTGTTGCGAAACCTATTGTCCTGGGACTTAGTTTTTTTCCTCACGCCGGCTTTTTTTTTTTACTCTCCCTGTACACAGGGTGTAAATTATCTCCTTCAAAAAAACCACACTACGATGTAGACGAAATTCAGGCGATTAAAGTGATATAAGACACTTGGGGTCGCAAATCGCAAGCAACATTGTAAATTGAACCTCAAACTAACCTGAATGGCATGGCGCTGCGTAGCACGAGCCAAATTTGGGTGACTGTGTTCGCGGAGCGCAGCTTGGCTGGTTCCTCCACTCCCCACTACCTCATCCTAGAGAGGTCTGCCTTCCACTCCAACGGGCTTATTTGTTCATTTCTTCGATACTTTTTGATGAAAAACATGATAAATTCTATCGATATTAAACAAGGTTGGTACTGCTCGTGCTACTGACTCTGGTGCGAGAGCAGAGTACATCAAGTTGGAGTGGAAGGCGGACCTCTTCGGGATGAGGTAGTGGGGAGCGGGGAAACCAGCCAGGCCGCGCTGAGCAAACACAGTTGCCCAAATTTGGCTCGTGCTACACAGCGTCACGCCATTCAGCTTAGTTTGAAGTTCAATTTACGGCTTGCTTGCGATTTGCGACCCCAAGTGTCTTACATCACTTTAATGCCTGAATTTCGTCTATATCGTAGGGTAGTTTTTTTGGAGATAATTTACACCCTATATAAATTTAAAAAAAAATAATAACAGCCATTAGTTAAGTTTTCAGTAATGTAAAACACCTGTTTATGCAGCATGTTTTAATACCGTGAACTCTCAGAAGTCGAAAACAATCCATTCCAAGAGTTTGTTTGTTTGATTCTAGAGTTAAATTTACTCATAAGAAATGATGTAAATTGAATTATTCTTTTCCAGACCTCAGAACTTACCCACTACATATAAAACATTTTACAGTCTGTTTCAAATTTTTAAAGACACCTTTTTTTTGTATATTTTTTGTTTTCATATTGCCAAGAATTTATTTTTAAAATTTATTAATATCCTCCTTGAGAGGACACTATACACACAGTACATGTACTATAGTGTATTTAAATCTGTATAACGATATTAATCTTGTATGCATACAATCATATACAGTATAATTCGCGTAAGTCAAAGTCTGTTATGTCGAAATAAATTTGAGATCCCCTCCCCTAAATGAATTTATATATAGATTTTGTCAGTTAAGTCAAAGTATTTTTTGATTAATTTCAGGTAAGGTATATACATTTTAGCCAAGAAATGTTAGGGAAAAAACCAAAAAAATTGAAAAAATTTATGTTTAGAAATGAGACAGTATTTAAGAAAGTGTTTATTTCAGCAAATAAATTGTCCAAGTAATAAAGAAATCTAAACAATGATTAGTTTCAGTTTATTTAAATACTTTAGTCATATACAGGGTGTCTAAAAGGTCGTTTACAAACTTTATGTGCTGGTCTGTCAGATCATGACGAACAAGTTGTGTACATAGGAATTTGTATCACGTTAACATGACTTTATTAACAAACAAACGTAAGAATCATGGTTACAGAAAATATTCAAAATTCCGTCCATCCACCGCAATGCATCCTTCACAATGTCGATGCATGGATTCACAGACTTGTTCAAATTGTGCATGTGTGTCAGGGATACGTGCTGCCGCTTCTAAGATTCTGGCGATGAGGTTGATGGCAGATGTTACAGGTGTCTCGTGTACCAGGGACTTCATGTATCTCCACAAGAAGAAATCCAGGGAGGTGAAGTCAGGGATCCCACTTTCTGCTCTCTAATATACCTACAAACATCCCCCTCTAGCAGTGGCCGGTCACGTTTTCGGACACAACTTCCTATGTAAAACTTGTCATTGTCTGACAGATCAGCACATAATGTTTGTAAACGACCTTTTGGGACACCATGTATGTTATCAACAATCACCTGAACCTTAATGCAGCCTCATTTTGGTAAGCTAATTAAGTCGAATTTCTGATAAGTTGAACTATTTTCTTGGTCCCCTGACAGTTCGACTTAAGTGGATAATACTGTATACATAAACCAGAAAAATGTATGGTGCATCTTCCCTTTACTGTGAAATACATTACTCGAGAATATTACCACTTCTACTGCTAATGATCATTTATTAGAAAGGTTTTTACCCTTTTCACAACATCAACCGTTTTAGTATAGTCTTTGTTCTTCATTGCAGTCGATATGGTTGGCAAATAGCCAGGTTCGATACATTTGTACAATCTTCTCACTTGCTGATAAAATCTTTTCAGTTCTGTCATAGCCATTATATGATTTTCCTCTTAGGCTTTTCACTACTGGTAACTTTCTTTGGTACCATTTTTAAAGACAGACAAAATTAACCCAAAGAAATCACTAATATACACTTAGAAAAAAACATAATTTGGAATTCCCCACTGAACCGAAATTATGGAAAAAATTATTGTGCATGATTATTTGTTTTTATTTGGGCAACTGCAATGGCAGAATTGTTAGATTGAGATTCAGTTTGTTCGAGTCTTCGATGTCTGCTGTATTTTATTTACATTACAAGGGTATATGTGCCGTTGCTGATAGTAAGACTTTGAATTTGATCCATATGATTAGCTTTGAACATGACATCTTGGCTTTATATAAAAAATCAGTACAACTCAGAATAGAAATCTCAGTAACTTCCAACCAGGGGGAAAAATTAAAATATTTTTTTGGGGGCACCCAAATTTTCAGGATAGCAGGTGCTGTACTCTATGGGATTCCAGAAAATATATTTTTTAATATTTCTTTTAAAATCTAGAACTATAGATTTTAACAGTTGACATCAAACTTTACAGAATATTTAATTTTTGTATATACTCTTTGAAATTTTTATCCCTTGTTGCAGGAGCCCTGATGTGTCAGTGGTCTAGGTTCTGGTTCAACTGTGAACCTCTATTTACCACAAATGAAACAATTGCTTACTTGAATTTTTTCTGTCTTTCATGTTGCTAATGGTTTCTATAGGATAGGATTTAAGATTGTTCAGTGGCAATATCTAACAATCTGTAAGATAATTTGTAAGAAGTTGGCCTTTACAAAAGAGGGGGAGAGATAGATAGATCTCTTCTGATATATCAATGCTAAGGTGAAATAAGTGCGAGAGAATAAGGACTTTGGTCACTGCAATATGTACTGAAGAGCTAAATCATGACCACTGATCTAATATTTGGTTACTTTTTCTTATGTTGCCAAAAAAAAACTACACAGCAAAGCATGGACTGTAAGGGTTTTGTTAAGATATCTAGTACCCAGAACTTGTGCTAGCTTTGGTTGGATATCTTTCATGCAGGATTAGATTATCTAGAGGTTGCACAGACCAGACCAACACTTTTTCGGAGCCTTCATTATTGTTCTTGCAATTATTCCCAGACGATCCATACAGAGCAACAAGGTGCATTGTGCTTCTAAAAAAAAAAAAAGCCACTGCCAATAGTGATTACCGTTGCGAGGTAAGGTCAGTTCTTATAAAACGCCCAATCAGTTCTCCTTATGATATGAATCGTTTATCGGTGATATCTTTCTGAATTTTCATGATATTGCTTGAGCTTTTTATAAGAGTAGGTCTATACATTTGGCTAATAAATTATGCAAAAGACATTTTAGTAACCCTTGTGCATGTGCAGTTAAACATTTTTTTTTAGTAAAAATGCTCATATTTTATCAAATATTTAATATTTTTATATTCTGATTGCAGGATGCTGTCTCTACTGTAGTTAGTCAAGTTTCCTGAAAATTGCATTGCATTGGGTTATAAACCCTGCATGTTATATAAAAAACTGAGGAAAAACTTTCGAATTTTTTAAAGAGACCATTATATTTCCATGAATATACTTGCTATTCTCATACAAATGAACACATAAGTAAAGAAACCTCTTAATCAGATGCTACAGCTACAAGGTATTTCAAGCATTATATTTTACAGGGTGATCCCAAACCTTATTTTTTTTGTTCACTTTGTTGCTGGTATAATACAAGTTACGTAGACTAACTTTTGAGCCATGATAGAGAAAAACTTCTAATTGCAAAGTTATAGAGCATCACATATTCAAAATTCCACTCTTTGTATAAAGAAAACAAAAGCAGAAAACTCGTGAAACGGGGGAGAATAATCTATGTATGGGATGGGGAATGGGGGGGGGGGGATGATTGAAGTTACATTTAATGATGGTTTTGTTTAATTTTATTCAATCTTTCATTGTGGCAAGTATTAAATGGAAGCGATTTTGTGTGTTTGCTGTAACGAACATGGATCCCTGTTGTGTTGTCATGCTGATGAAGAAGACTTTATCCTCGAAATGTGCATACGTGTTGCATTAAAACTTCTATGTTGAAAATTTTCTTTATTTTTATTTACGTGTTGCCTTTTGGGCAATCAAATATCCAAACAGGATGGTGCAAAAGTAAAGCTTGATTCATTTTTTATTGAACTGACATACAAAAACCATATTGATATGAAGTGATAGAAGAACTTTATAAGTGTGTAAGTGTGTGTGTGTGTGTGTGTGTGTGTGCTAAGCGACTCCCTGAATGCCATTCTACCAGAACGCTGGATCGGCCGTGGCCAGGAATCATGATTTGCCGATTCGCTCTGATATAACATCCTGCAATTTTTTTTGTGGGGATATGCCAAGGATGTTCCCTCATTACCACAACAACTGGACAATTTGAAGGAAGGCAGCTCGGGTGCAGTGGGATGCGTCTGGGAACAAATGGATTAATGTTTAGCCATCTACCGTTTCACCCAGGGTGCTCATATCCAGCACTTGTGGATGTCCATATGAAACTATCTCTGGGGTCACTTGAAGGTGCAGAAAAGATGCTGAACATCTGAATCAAAGTGTCACTCAGACTTGTCAGTGTGTTGATCCCGATGTGCTCCTAAGCGTTCAATGTGAATGGGTCTTCAGTTGGATTTGACAATCAGAAACGGCAGGCAACACATTAAACACATCCTGTAGGACATGACTTATGACGTTTTGTTAATTTGTGATCACCAGCAGTTGAGGCCTTTGTGGTGAATGTGAATGTTATGACCAAAAAAAAAACCTCTTTAATTCAAGAATGAGTAAAGATAATAAAAAAAATAACACCGTTGTGTTTGTCAGGTAATTCCATATGCATTTCATATATCAAAATCCCTTCCCATTTGAAAATTTAGAGTTTGTATCAAAGATTTTGGTCACATGCCTAAAGATCCACCCACCCTAATAGTATCTCAATCGAAATTATTACCTTGACTCATTGCGTTTAGGTTTTATGGTCAGATTTTACTATGTGCCCACTGCCACTGTGTGATGTTCTTTGTCATCCATAAAAAAGGGGGAATGTATCATTTTGTAGAGGGGAATCTTAAAAACTTATTTCTATTAATTTTTCCACGAATAAACTCATGATTGCATGGAACGTGCGACAAGTTATCGCAGCTGTGGGCACACAGTAACATTAAACCGGTTTTATTTAGGTGGAATAAGGCATATTATTCCTAATATTAGGAGCTTTAGCTAAAAGCTACTTAAAAATCATCACTGCTTTCCCCTGATCTTAATCCAATTCAAATGGAAAACAATATCACATTATTAAATTTTGTTATATGATGTTTTTGGATAATGAACTTAAACTTTTGTTGCACCCTATTTGTGTTTTTTTTTTATCAATAAATTTTGATTTGGTTTGCAAATCTGTTTCAAACTTTATTTTGTATTGTAATAATACATTATAAAATTACATTAATAATTTGGTATTTTTTAAAACTAACCATTTTTAAATTAAGTAGAAAAAAATCAGTGAACTTAAATTTTTGTTGCGGACTTAAGTGGGTTTTATGTGTAATTGTTTTTTTGTTAATTTACAGCAAGCTGACAAGGATGTTATTGTGATTTTATGTTGTGTATTATTATTCTTTTTTACCTTAGCTGTAGTGTTGTTTATTTAGTATTGATTGTTTATTACTTATTTTCTGTGGAATGCTTCAAGTAAATAATAATAATAATAATAATAATGAAAGAATGTAAAGCTTGTGTGGGTTAATGAACTTAATTGTCCTATTTAAAATGTTCCAATTTTGTATTTCTAAACGATTTCAAGCACTGAATATAGAGACACAAGAACAAATTGCTATTTATGGTTTTTGTTATTTAACTCGAGTGCAGTTTAAAAAACCAATCCATTTATAGAAAAAAAAATTTCTTTATATTTTGGATAATATTGGTAATAACCTTACAGCATAACAGACGGACAACAGAGTTTCCAGAGCTTGTGAGCCTTTATATACAGAAATATGGTACAAAGCAAGCAACATGATTGGTTAACAGAAAAATTACACAGAGAAGAAAAGACCAAACGTAAAAATAAGATAAGAACCAATAAAAGCTAAATGTAAAAATAATAAAGTAAGCTAATCGCGGACCTAGGAGAAGACGCATCCGGTTGTCAAAGGACAAGAGGATTTACAAAGAGGATAACATAAGTAGCAAAATAGAGTTTAAAAAAATTATAATAGGTCGGATACAGAGTTGGTTATAAAAAAGTATAGCATACAGGTCGGATATAAAAAAAAGTATAGCATATACATCGAAATCCGTTTGGTAATTAAGGAGGTCTGGGTTAGACCTCTTAGCTTTGAAAATCTCGATGGACTCGAGGATAGTAGTTTTAAACGGAACACTACAAACATGTATGACGGACATCACCTCATCTTGCGTCTTCAAGGTATGTCCAGTACCGGCAAGGTGGTTGGCATAGTGGGATTTACTGTTTTGTTTTTTTGTAGGAGGAAACGTGCTCCTTGTATCGTACATCGAAATTGCGGGTCGATAATCCAATGTAGTATTTGTCACAGAAACCGCAGTCCAAATGATACACTCCGGAGCGGGAGAAATTACTGGATATGGTATGGGTAGATAGGCTCAAGGTGCGAAGAACAGGGGTAGGGGATCGGAAAGAAACTTGGAGGCCAAGGGAGCAGAGGAAATGAGAGAGGCGGGGGAAGTGGGGGCCTAGGTACAAAAGAGAAATCCAGGTCTGGGTATGTCAGGAGTTCTAGGGCAAAGTAGGGCACGTCTTCGGCGTTGGAGTAGACGGGAGAAGGTAGAGGAGGAATAGCCGTTCATACGGGTGAGGGTGTGGATGATACGGAGTTCAGAGGAACGGGAGGAGGGGCTGAGGGGTAGCTTCAGGGCACGGTCAATAAAGAAACGTAGGGAGGCATGTTTGTGGATGGGGGGGGGGGGTGAGGAAGAACGGTGGATAAGGTTAGAAGATGTAGTGGGTTTACGGAAGACGGAGAAAGAAAAACGGTTATTCAAGGGGTCGTTAGTAATGAGAATGTCGAGGTATGGGATGGACTTATTGGTTCTTATCTTAATTTTACGTTCGGTCTTTTTTTCTCTGTATAATTTTTCTGTTACCCACTCATGTTGCCTGCTTTGTACCATATTTCTGTATATCAAAGCTCACAAGCCTCTTGTCGTGTTATCCTTGATAAAGCCGGGAATAAATGGCGAAACTAGTTGGAAACTCTGTTGTCCCTCTGTTATGCTGTAAGGTCACTACCAATATTATTGATAGAAGCAGCATTATGAACTCTTCATCCACTGATTTTATATTTTGGGCTGAAATTGTAATTCTTCAAGGCTTTAAATTAAAAGAAATCAAATACGTAGGATTTAGTTTAAATTTAAAATGGTTTCTATGCCCGTTATTAGCATAGAGTTGAATTTAAATGCGTGTATATAAAATTGTTCTTTCACTATACTCATGTTCTGCCTCCGATATTATACGAATATTTCATTATTTTCAATTTAATAATGAACAAAGACGTGATTTCCATTTTTCTTAACAACCAATTAATAATAATTTTGTTAGCTTTTAATATTTGTTTACCTCTTTACGACAACAGTGAATAATAAACAACGATTTAATGCTAATTATATAAATGTGGTATTGAGTTGAAATTTTTAACAAGAAAGTTTACTTAGAAGTTAATAAAAGATATAAAATGATAGCTTCCAGTTTCTGCTTATTCGCACAACTGTAAATTAAATAGATTTTATATAAGCACAATTTTCTCCAGGGAATCGAAATTGCACGGAACAAAAATAAAATTTCTTACACTTCTAATTTTCTTGCCGAGACATTCAGAAAAATCCCTTATCTGAAAAAGAAGAAGAAAAAAATGGTTAGCATTATTATTTTTCCTTTTAAGACTAGGAGGTATCAAACTCCCGGCCCTGAATGTTATTGAGTGCTGCTTCGAACCGAAGAATGTTCAACAAAATAATAAAACTTCATTTTAAAACTATAATACATAAATTTTTCATTTCCCACGGTTAGGTTATGTTATGCAAATGGTAAGTACTTAGCACAAATTCGTTTTCAAGTCAAGTAAATTGCGATGTTCAATTTAAAGGGCCCCGTTTCACCTCTGCTCTAAAGGATAAGCTTAGACATTATAAATGTCTTCATATTTCATTTCTATGAAAATCTTAATTTATATTTCAAGCGGTTTTATTGAAATTTGACATTGCTATGCCCATATTATCACTGATTATAATTTAACCAAATAATTATTTTAATATTATTGAACAGCAGCTTGAAAAATATTACTTTTTCACATTTCTGAAACTGCACCTTAGATGAAAAGGGTCAAGAAGCAAATCTTAAACTGCACACGAAGAAATTTCACTCCATTAATTCGGCATCGAATCCCATAAACTAACTAATGTTGGAATTAAGGTATGTCTAGATTCATAAATGCAGCTGGAAATACAAATATTGTAGTTCAAATGTATATTCATCCAGTTTTGAAGAGGTATAAAAAGACAAAACACACAAGCCCTGAAGAGGATTTCAGCATATCGTGATTGTAACCGAAGCTTTTGCAATTAGAGAAGGGGCGTAATGGTTCAATATCATAATGTTTTTATAAAAGGAAATTTATGTTTAGAAGAATTGTACATAATTAATGGTTCTTTGCTATAACAATAATATGGCGGTTGGAGATGGAATGGGTGAAAGCATTTTGACTTTTTGAAAGCTGAGCAGCATTTTTAGAAATAGTCTTCTGTATTGTTAACATTCGTCGCGTATTCTTGTAGATTGCTAGATTTATCCAGTGCAGTAAAACGAGCAATGCAGCGAAGATAACCCTAAATGCTTTGTATGTATTTTAGAAATGTTAATCACCTTTGTCTTCGGGTCTTCTATGCCAGAAACCTCGTTTAAACATCCTTCTCCGGCTTCTTTCACATTAGCTTGGTGCTGAAATTATCATCATCATCATCATCATCATCATTATTATTACTATTATTAACATTAAACTTTATATATGATAATTTTGAAGTTTATTTTAATTCTTGTTTTTGCTTTGCTTTTGTATAAAGACCTCCTCCTTTATGTATTTCTTCATAAATATGAGTAATTTGTCTGTCTGCAATTCATAGTTTTCATTGATCTATAAAAGAACATAAACAGAGATATTATTTTTACCATAGCTGTATGGCACAGCTAGTTGAATTATTAATCAAGTTAATATTTTTGAAGTTTAAGCTTTATTTGCTATCTAACAGTAAGTGAAGTGCTTTCGTTTATTGACTGAGTTGGATCATTGTCGAAATTTATTTCAAGGCGGCTGCTTGTCCGTTATGATCGGAAGATATGATTTGGGGACTTCGCTCTTAAATTTGATCGAGGTTTATTTCATTGACGAAATTGCTTATAGTCAAGTGAGGGACGTTGGCGATAGAGCTTCTTTCTGGCTGTGAGAACCAAATTCAGCTAACATTTCGGAATCAGTCTCCATTGGAGAACTCGACTAAATTTAAGGGAAATGTTTTAAAATGTTGACAAATATGCAGGTTGTTTACAACAATGTCCCTGCTTTAAGAGTTTACATCGTGTGCCTAGTAAATAATGAGACTGTTTTTTTTTTATTTTAGGGAAGACGTGAAGCAAGAAAATTCAAACACTTTTTACCGCTACTTTATAACGTGTTCGTCACATGATGCCAGTTTCAACGCGATTAGGCAACCAGTTTTTCCAGTAACAGAACGGCAACAAATCTTTATGTAGGGGTGTCGTCAAAACTTCAAAATAGAGCAGCGTGCCGTGATTAAATTTTTCGTTAAATTTGGTAAAGTTGCGACAGAAGCTTTTGAAGAGCATTGAGTGGCATGCACCCTCCTCACCCAAGCAGAAAAAGGTTCGTCTGCAGAAGTCTCGGATCAAGATAATGCTCACCGTGTTCTTCACAGCAGTTGTGTCATTCACAAAGAACTCCTTCCTGAGGGTGCTACTATAAACGCCGTTTGCTATCGAAGTGTCTTGGAACGTCTCTACAATCGCATGCGACGAGTGAGACACCAGTCGTTCCAGAACAAGAATTGTGTGTGCTGCTTGCATCTTCGCACTGCGCACTCATTTTGAAACAGTTTCTTGCCCAGAAATAGATTCCAACGTTGAATCATCCTCCGTACTCACCTCGTTTGGCTCCAGCGAACTTTTTTCTTGTTCCAAACATCAAAAGGGCACTGAAAGAACAACGATTTGACGACGTCCCCGTTATCCAAACGGCAGTGACGAGTCTGCTGCACAGCATTTCCTCCTTAACGCTTTAAACAGTGTTTCCAAGACTTAACCAGTCGTTGTGAGCGTTATATTCAGTCAAATGGAGATTATTTTGAAAATATGTAACAATTTTCTGTTCTGTAGTTTCAAGTGAATGACATTAGCACCAATTGTATAGGTCTTTGTGTGAACGACGGGATTTGGCTTTTCATCACTGATTCTCCTGATAAAACGCCATGTGGTTATCCTATGAAGATATGCCAAAATCGGAGGGAATCTCTTATCCAGAAGGCGATTTGAAATACCGATTACGTATTTCGGCTACCAAGTAGCCATCTTCAGCGATGAGAGACAAAATTCAACTAAAGAAAGCAAAACCTTAATGCTAGAGAATATAGGTGATTCAAATCGTGTGTAAAACAATTTAAGGGGGTATTATAGACGTCGAGGTAAACACAAAAAGTCCTATGAACATGGGTCCGAATTTGAACGATAACTGAGATATGAACAGAAATAAAAATGCCGCCACCAAGATCAACAAGTTAATAACGCAGGCTCTGTAAAGCCTAGATTAATGAAATTTGGAGGAATAACAGGGTACATAAGACTGTGTATACCGTTGAAATTTGATCGAATTCCAACGAGAAGTTTCCGAGTTACGTAGTCAAAATTGTAACAAGTGCTGGTTAGTACCCACAAGTGAACAGTTGTTATGATGTTGAATGAGTAACTCGGAAACTTCTTGTTGGAATTCGATCAAATTTTAGCGGTATACACAGTTTTATGTACCGTGTTATTCTTCTAAATTTCATTAATCTAGGCGTTACAGAACCTGAGTTATTAACTTGTTGATCTTGGTGGCGGCATTTTTATTTCTGTTCATATCTCACAAGGAGACTCCACGTACTCTGATTCACCGATTTTGATAAAAACTATTCTACGAGTAGCTTAAACCAAATTAAAGACCCATGCAAAGCCATTCGACGCACTTCTCAAAATTTTCCGAGAAAAAAATTAATAAAGTTTGTTATAATTGCCTACATTTTATAAATGCTCGAATAGATTTTTATCGTGTACAGGTGGTCTAGTGGTAAAACGCCTGAGTTCTATTTTGCAGGTACGGGTTCAAATCCCGTCTTCGATAAATTTTTTTTCTCTTCGTAAATGTCTTTTAACTTGTATGGGAATGTGTAATTCATTTGCTAAATATACTTTCAATTTTCCAATTTGCTACCGTCATTATTTTTTATAAAATGCATATAAGAATTATTATAATTAAACATAATCTAATCGTTGAGTAAGGGGTCCATAGTGCTGTTTCTATCGATAAAATTGGTAGAGACTTTACAACACAACAAAGGGAGAACAGAGTTTCCGACTAGTTTCGCCATTTATTCCCGGCTTTATCAAGGACGCGAAAAACTAGTCGATTTGCTAAGGTTAATTTTGCATAAATTGAAAGGTTGTTACAAGTTAAATTTATTTCCTTTTTTAAAAAAGCACACAAAAGAAGTTACAATTCACGTGCAGGTAAAGACAGAGGTTTCCATACCCCCATTTTGGAACATTCCATTGAAAATTTAATTTTAATATTTTGGCACAAATAAGCCTTCACAGGTCCTTAATTGTTACTATATCCAAAAATGTGAAATGACATATCAGTATTGTTATACAACTAAGCAATCAAGAAAACCCTGCAATCTATGTGACAGCAATTTCCATATGCAAATTTAAACTGAATACTTCTGACACCAGAAGGCAGAAAAATCATCAGTTTCTCACTTATGTGTTAGGCAGTAGTTAACACTGCTTTCACATAATAGGAATGGTTCATCCAGTCGAAATTAGGAACCTGGCAAAGAAAAAATTCCAGGATGGTGAATCGTATGGGAAAATTGCAAAAGACTTGAAACTGAAAAAGTCAACAGTACAATTTATGATACATCATGATTATGCAGTAAAGAAGAAATATAAACCAGCCAACAAATTGTTTCACAGACATGAAATAATGAATTTAAATCGTGCTTAGGCTCAACTTCGTGAGGAAGGCCATCGAATTAATGCTGCTGTATTAAAAGAGAGAGGAAATTTGCCAGGTTCAAGACGTACAATTCAAAGACAAATGAAACGCCTAAAATATAATTACAAGAAGCAGGCAAAACGCCCACCAGATACTAAGAAAATAAGAGCTAAACGAGTTGAACAATGCCAAGAATGGCTTGAATCAGGACATGACTGGAAACTGACAATTTTCTCGGATGAAAAGCGGTTCAGATTGGATGGACCAGACCATGAAATGTCATGGCAACATGAACGTGATGCACATGGACTTAAAAATCGAAAAAAACAACAGCTTGGTGATGGTTCTATCATGTACTATTGTGCACTTGCTTCCACAGGTGATTTTCTTCTCCTAGAAGTGAAAGGCAATCAAAATCGTCATGATTACATAAAGCAGATGAAGGAGAAAGTAGTTCCCTGGATGTAAGCACTGGATAAATCACATTTCAAAAAAGAAAAATTAATTTATCAACTGGATGGTGCGAGAATTCACACAGCCCATGACACAATGAGCTACTTTCAGTCTGCCAATGTCCAAGTTCTTGCCTGGCCACCTTACAGCATGGATTTAAACATTGTTGAGAATGTCTGGTCGATGCTTTATGTACATGGAGCATTTGAAAACTTTGATAATCTTCGAACTGCCATTTTGAACGCAGCTGAAAAACTACATTCAACTGATCGACTAAAATTAAAAAATTTATTCACAGACATGAAAAAAGGTGCCTGGAAGTCATGAATGCAAAAGGAGCAAAAATTAAGCGCTAAATTAATTAATAATGGCAAGGTATGGATTTTGCTGTCATAAGTGTTGCAGTGTTTTTTGAGTTTTTTTCTCATATCTTGTAAGCAAAAAAGAAAATTTTTAAAAACTTTTTGTATGAAGATTATACTTTAGAATTAAAAGTTTTTCTGAAATTATCAACTTATAATTATTTTTGGTTTTTTATTTAATTGCCATATGGAAACCGCTGTCTCGAGGTGTAGTTAACTTCTGCTCCTAGAAATAAGAAATTGTAATTTGGTAGCTAATACGCTATTTAAAAACGTTAATGAAGGATGATTGATAAACTATATGTACCAAAATGATGCATTATATTTAGTAAGTATATGGTGCAATAATTACTTAATCTTTGTGTGAGTCAAATTTCTCAAAAGTTACAAAATTTATAAAAATAATTAAATGTGGATAAATAAACTGTTTCTTTTAAATGCTCATTTATCACTGCGGATCATTAATTATAATAATTTGTATAAAAAAAATGATGGTAGCAAATTGGAAAATCGGAAATTACACATCCCCATATATGTTAAAAAAAAATTACGAAGAGGAAAAAAATTTATCGAAGACGGGATTTGAACCCGTTTCTACAAAATAGAACTCAAGCGTTTTACCACTAGTCCACCTGAACACGATGAAAATCTATGCTACTTATTTATAAAGTGTAGGCAATTATAACAAACTTTATGAATTTTTTTCTCGGAAAATTTTGAGAAGTGCATCGAATGGCTTTGCACGGATCTTTAATTTGGTGAAAGCTACTCGTAGAATATTTTTTTTTTTATCAAAATCGGTGAGTCAGAATACGTGGAGTCTCCTTGTCAGTTATCGTTCAAATTGGGACCCATGTTCATAGGACTTTTTGTGTTTACCTTGACCTCTATAATAGCCCTTTAAATTGTTTTACACACGATTTGAATCACCCTGTATATAGACAAGATGGGGGAGGGGGCAATTGAAAAGAATATCTCCCATTGGACAAGTTAACAGTGGGCCAATAAAATCGGAAGAGAGAGATACCTTGTCATCAATAGAGGGAAGGGAGAAAAAAAAAATTACAAAAAACAGTAGTAGTGGATAAAAAATAAAGAGAACTAGAAGAGTTACCCGGCGTTGCCCGGGATAATTACACTTGCACAAAATTTTCCTTTCATTGTTGGCCATGAGATATATATTGTTGGTCCGTGCAGAGTGTTTGTGAATTGCGTGTTGATACCATTGTTGATACCTATTGATGCACAAACTTTGCCTTGCATTGTTGGTCATGAGATATTTCTCATTAATATGCCCTGCCATAACCCTGAATATCGATTTTTTATCGATAATTATTATTTTTCTGAAATCTGAGGTAGACAGTGACCTACCTCATGCTTTGAAGGTCAAGTATGCAAAATTTCATCAAGATCGGAATAAAACTGTAGATTTGTATAAAAAACAAACAAACAAACCCACAAACAAACATCCTTCTTTATATATATAGAAGAAGAGACAAAGAGGCAGAATCAATTCAATAAATCAAACAGAACAGAGTTTGAGATCGGCCCTTTGTCCATATTTAATAACTTTTTAGAATTCCTTTTATAGATTTCTATACTCTCAAAGCTGTCTAATTGATTTCTTGAATTGACAGTTCTAACTAACTTAAAATTATCTGAACTAATACCATGACCTGTGTCCAAAATATGTTTGGCGATGCTCGATCTGTCCGACCTGCCATACTTTACATGAGCTAAATGCCCTTTCCATCTTTTAATAATAATATTTCTGGAGCTCTGACCAACATAGTTCTTCTCACAAAAAATCACATTGAAATAGATAGATTCCCGACTTTTCCAGAGGTGGGATGGCATCTTTAGGATTTCCTAAGAGTGCTTTCAAAGTATTCCCAATTTTGAATGCAATCTTTAAATTGATTGCAAGCGCTAAAAATCTTTTAATATGAAAACCAAGGCACATTCTTGACATCAACTTTGAAGACATCAGCAACGTCTCTTTCCCGGACTACTGGAAGATGTGATAATCTTCTTTCTCCTTGTTTTTTTTTAATTTCGTTTGTATTTTGTTTCTGACAATCGTCAATCTTATTTTCTTTTTTGTATAATATGGAAGACCGCTTGGGTTGGTTAGGCTTCTTGACTACCTCAGTGTATTTCGTTTGGAATTTATTCTGGTTCGGTGAGCTTTGTGAAAACGCTGCTTTCGTCCCATCTGAAAAAATGTACACTTCACTGTTCGATTGTCGATTGTCCTGTACTCTGTATTCCGCTGACTGATGGCTACAAGATAGCCGAAATGCGTATACGGGTTAATAAATTGTTGTGGACAAGAGGTTCTTTATTCTTCTTTGATACTTTCTATCAGTTTAATGAGGTGAAAACTTAAATAAATAAATAATGATGAAAGTCACTTTTCAAGTCCACAGTAGTCAAAATTTTGGAGTCCTTGATGTTCTGGTCTCAGATGATATCCAATATTGATGTGGAGATTTCACTGATAATTTCCAAGATATTTTTCAGATACTCAACATGAATTTTGAATTGATGAAAAATATCATCATAGAAATTATCAGAGAAATCTCCATATCAATATTAGATATCATCTGAGACCAGATCATAAGGACTCTAAAATTTTGACTGCTGTGGACTTGAAAAGTGATTTTCATCATCATTATTATTTGTATTATTTATTTAAAGTTTTGACCTCATTAAACTAATAGGAAGTAATTGATTAAATCTCATTTTCATTCAAGAAAATCTTGAATTAAGAAAAACTCTTCTGACGCGTTCAATAATTTTTAATGTGATGTTTAAAGAAATTACACAAGGTTTAATAGAAAGATTTTTTTTTCTTACCACTCCGATCTTTTTTAAAAAACAAAAAGCTCTGTCTTCGGCCTACAAATAAAGATGAATAAACGTAATTAATAAATACTTAGAGAAGACAAAATTATTATTAAATTCTTATAAGTGAGTTGCAAACTCTTACATTTCACAGGCATTTCAATTTCTGTTTATAATATACAGAAATCTGAACACTCTCCGGTTTAACGATATATGTGATTAAGTGTTTTGCAAAATTCTTTTCTTTTGCATGTTTTTTTTTTTTTATTGGTTTATGTAAATATCATGGGCTTTTTTGTATATGAATAGAGTGTTCAGAATATATATTAGAAATTAATTTTAAGGGTGTTAGGGGGTGGTCTCTGAAATTTCACAGCTGGAAACTGGTCGGGATCATTAGTTTCTATTTTTCGCTTATTTCATTACTAAATCATACATATTTGTTATTCCCAGGATCATAAACGTTAATCTATGTGGTGGAAATTGCGTTCGAGTAATGTAAATCTGGACGTTTGGATTCATTTCAATATAACGAAGAGCTTTCAGGAAATGAAGAGTTTTGAAATTTAGTTTGTGTTAATTTTTAATAGAATTTGGAACTTTATAAAGTTATTTAAAGGCTTCCAAACAATTTAATGACCTTGTAATTAAACCTTAAAAATTCTATGTTAGTTCAAAATGGACCACAAAAGAACTACATAATAATTACATTATGTAAATGAATATAAAAATGAATACTGAATATTAATAAAGTGTTATTAATTAATATTTGATAATACAAAATGATTATTGGTTTAATGAACTCACAGATTCGGTTGCGCACTCGGCTTCCACAGGTTTAAACTGGGGGGGGGGGGGGGAGGAAATAAAAGTTTTGTTTGTTGTTATTATTTTTATATTTTTTTATATTATTTTTATATTCTATTTTCTTTGAAATGCTAAGTGGCGGGAATTACATATGATCTTTCAGTACTTTAAACAAAATAAAAGACGGAACAAGATGTGAAAAAGATGTATTTTACTTTCTTTTAATATTTTAGACATCTATATTTACTTCAGAGCCATCGGTGTGTTTAAAGCAGTCTTCAATCTAGAAAGAAGGGGAGAAAAAAACTAGTATTCATTAAAGATTCGGTGTGAGCACAAGATTCATGTTCAAATGTCTGCCTAATAACGTAACCAGCTATGTCCAAAATTCTAGATCGTTTTAGAAAGTATTTCATTTTGACAGTTTCAGTTACATATGCCCTTACCCTATGCTGCGTATAATACCGTCAATATCTTAAATGTCTGAAAATCAAACCATTTAAATTGATTTTCTGTGAATTTCTTGTAAACTAAAGTTTTCTTAAAATTGCCAATAGCTGATTACTGCATTGGCCAGACGATGTTATAATTTGACAATTAGATTCCATTATGCCATGAATTAAAATTTCCTACTTTAGCTTCAGAGTAGAGAAAAAGTGGCAGAATTCCTCCAAGGAACAAAGTAAGCTTCATGGTGATTGCAACGAAAGTGACGGAAGAATACTAATGTTAATAACGTCCACAAGGATGAAGTTGGAGCAAACAGTGCAAACATATATAAACATTTCGGAAGCCAAATCACGTGTCCTTTGTTTTGAGTGATGTGATTTATAGCAATGATAAAATCTTTTTCAATGAGCTAAGTTTCTGCAAATGTCATTAGATCAACAAAAATGCGGATTTCCTGATTGTGTAATGAAGGACAATACGGGGACGAATTCTAAAGAGGCAGAAACTTGTTCGGACGACGTTTTTTTACTTTTGGATAGTCAGCGGTTTATGCGATTGATGTAAAGTCACTATGATGATTGGTCAGTAGCCTTCATTGTCGTTCTGGGCAGAAAAATATTGGTCACACCTGTTATTGAAAGCCAAATAAAAGAAAGAAAATGGAAGGATATGGTATAACACTGAATAGCTGTTTACAAACGTCATATTATCGTAAGATACGGCGAATGATAAATTTTAATGTTGTTTTGAGTCATCCAGATGATTGTGATTCAAACGTTAAAAGGGGAAATAATCTCCAGAAATCGTAGGCTGGGGACTTGGTAAGTGTTGAAATGGACCATATTCCATCTTATTTTTTCTCCAAAGCGGACTGAATACTGAAAATTAAATAAAATTTGAAATATACGTCATGAAAATTAAATAAAACATTATTACATCACTTTCTCCATATTTGAAATGTTCCAGAATATCTGTCCGATGTGCAAAGCCCTCTCTGTGTATTTCACACTATTGGATTTATACACTTCAGAGACTATTACGTAAAATAGTCATTGAGATCTGTTTGTTATATGAACGAGGATCTAACTAATAACAGGATCTGACTTCTATTTCCTCTATTGCTAAAGGCTGTCCAGTTTTCGAGTCTGTGGCTCGCGGCTTGGAATCTCACATTAGGGATGGATGCTTGTATTGTCTCAAACACGGAAATATAAGAAGATTCAAATAGCCTTGAAGTTGACGCAGTCAAAAATTAACAACTTGAATTTAGGGGGTGGTATCTCGAGTTGGTTTTAAGGTCAAGGTGAGGAAGGTGTTCTCAAATGTTCGCGAGCGCAAAATTTTGAGCCCTGCGGATAGACTTTTCCTCAACATTTCAAGAAGCAAATGTTTCTTCAGACTATCCATATTAATTATGATCAGCACAGGGCCTCAAGGAAATCCAAAGTAGATCCCCCTGGCGGTATCACCTGGAAACACCTTCATGGTGGCTAGAATCTACCAATTTTTAGAACTGAAATATTAGCTGCTCGACTAATTTATTAAAGTTTACGGTACAGGACCGATTCAACGAGACTGTTGTTGTGAAAATAGCATAACGTATAGCTATACAATTTTATTATTAACAAAAATATGTCAAAATAACATATATACAGGGTGAGTCAAAAGTCTGATACCCCCTTCCTATCTTGGATACCAATGTACACTGGCGGAAAAAAAATCCCAACACCACGAAGGACTTGTGTTAGATGAATGAAATTTGGACAGTATATTCAGGTATGGTATTTATTCAGTTGATTCAAGTTTCAAGGTTACAACTTATAGGGAGCGCACCCTGTACATACAAATGAGACATTCCAATGGCAGATATAAAGGAGATCAGACCCGCGTCTGTGTCACTTCAGACACATGTGGACGTGTGTGATTGAGTACGTAAAACATACCTCGAAGGCGACTGCGACGTGAATATGGGCAGCTAACCCAATTCGAGCGAGGACGTGTAGTGGGCCTTCGAGAGGGTGGACTTTCGTTCCGTGCTATTGCAGAACGCATGGGTTGAGACGTTGCCACTATGTACAACTGTTGGCAGCAATGGTCCAGGGAAGGCAGGATTACCAGCAGACCAGGATCTGGACGACCCCCGGCCACTGGAGACAGGGTTGACCGGCGCATCTGTAGGATGGCTGTGGCAGATCAGACAGCATCTGCAGCGGACATTCGGGCTGCTGTGGCACCCAACGTCACTCCACGCACAATTCAGAACCGTCTCCTGGCCAGGAACCTCCACTCCAGGCGCCCTGTGGCATGTTTGCCTCTTACCCCTCAACACCGTGCGGCACGTTTTCAGTGGTGTCAAGCCAGAGCGACTTGGAGGGCAGAATGGAGGTCTGTGTTCTTCAGAGTGATGGTCGCACAAGGGTCAGGAGGAGGAGTGGAAAGTCCTGTTACCGAGCTGTATCCGTCGTCGGCATACTGGCCCCACCCCTGGCGTTATGGTATGGGGAGGGATTTCCTACGACAGCAGGACCTCCCTGGTGGTTATCCCAGTCACCATGACGGCAAATGTTTACACTCGGATGGTTGTTGAACCCATTGTGCTGCCAGGGGGGCTGTTCCAACAGGATAACGCTCGACCCCACACTGCCGCTGCAACCCAACGTGCCCTTCAAGGTGTCCACATCCTACCATGGCCAGCACGATCACCAGATCTGTCGCCCATCGAGAACGTCTGGGACATGGTCGGACGCCGTGTCAGGGCTCTTCCACAACCAGCAACAACTGTCGCTGATCTGACTATCCAGGTACAACAGGCATGGAATGCCATACCACAAAATGACATTCGGCATCTCTACGACCGTATGCATGTACGTGTGCAGGCCTGCATAGACCAGCGCGGCGACTACAGCGGGTACTAAAATCCGTGCTTTTCACCATGTACAGGGTGGCGCTGGTGGCGCCCCCTATAAGTTGTAACCTTGAAACTTGAATCAATTGAATAAATACCATAGCTAAATATACTGTCCAAATTTCATTCATCTAGCACAAATCCTTTGTGGTGTTGGGATTTTTTTTCCGCCAGTGTAGTAACGCAAATTCCAATACAGGGAACGAATAGGAATTTGAGGGTGCTCTTTCTGATGGAGCACCTTTCATAATCTCAAATATGCAAATTAGGACACATCCAAATTCTATCTCGAAAACCGTAAGAGATGCACAAAAATTCCAATTGCACATTTGTTCAACAGCAAATTCCAAACAAAACAAAAAAAAGTTCACCAAAATCCAATGAGCGGATCACCCACAATCCTCATTGCAAGCTCTGCAACATTTAAACCTTGATTCCTGTCAAGATTGAGGCAAGGGATGAGTGGCCATAGGAGGAAACAAGAGCAACAGAGTCCAAAAATCCTGGGTTCAAGTCTCGGAAGTAACCACCGAGTGGTTTTTTCTTCTGAATACCATTTGCCAAGCATGCAAATTATTTCATGCACCATCCTCATCCTGTTCTGGAAGGTTCCACAATTTACTATAAAGTCACCAGTTTCTTGTGCAGTTGGTATAAAAAGGCATGTTGAAGCTGAGAAAAAAAATCAGACCAAAGCAAGATGGCACAGTACACTAACCAGGAAATGATCAACATGGTCCCCTGCTTTGGTGAGGCGAGGCAAAATTATCATGCAACAACCAGGCATCGTTGAAATGTCGTGCGGAATTATTCTATGGTGCAAGTGGACATCACATTGAACACTATCTGGATTGATGGAAAGAATTACTTTGTATCAGATGACTGTTTGTAAGCAGCAAACAGTAGAAGAGCCAGTTGTCCTGTTGCAGAGCTTACAATGAGGATTGTGGGTGATCCGCTCGTCTTGATTTTGGAGAACTTTTTTTTTTGTTTTGTTTGGAATTTGCTGTTGAACAAATGTGCAATTGGAATTTTTTGTGTATCTCTTACGGTCATATCTGAGATGATGAAAGGTGCTCCATCAGATAGAGCACCCTCAAGTTCCTATTCATTCCCTGTATTGGAATTTGCCTAACTGCATTGGTATCCAAGATAGGAAGGGGCTAACAGACTTTTGACTCATTTTGTATATCTAATTATATATTTTTGTTATTTTGTACAAAATAATTATTGCGATTGATATGAAGCTACATTTAAAAATTTTTCCATTTTTTATTCTTAAGCTAAACACAGTACAGGTGGACCCTCGTTGTAACGAACTCGGTTATAGCGAATTCCCCGTTATAACGATTTTTTTCTAGTCGTGGCGAATCTCCATCGAAGACTATTAAATAACGAATTTCAATATTACGAATTTTTCGACATAACGAACTAAATTTTGCAGTCCCCACAATACATTTAATGCATTTTTATAACAAACTTTTGGCTAGAAAGTAGTAGGTTATGGTAAGATGCTATTTCTGTATCTTGACTTATATTCTTTGCGATATCCTCAAGGGTGACATTTAAGGTGCTGTACTGCAACGCCAATTGATGCAAACGTGATGTAGACTTGAAGCAAACGAAGCAATCCGTAAGACAGCTCAAAGCTGGCATGACGTATTTGCTTAATAACAAACTGACTGATAAAGTCTTCTCACATGTTATCATTCAAGATATTTATTGTTTCTAACGCACAAGCTTTATCAGCAATTTCAACTTTAAAACAGTGTTATCAATCAAAAGAAAATGTTCCTAATTACATTTTAGGCAAGATTGAAGCACGTATTGCAACAACTGCTTGCAAAAGCCAGAAAGCATATTATCATATTTTGGAAATAAATAATTTTTTTGATCGATTTTACTTTTTTTATCCCGTTATAACGAACTAATTTTTGGTCCCTAGGTGTTCGATATTGATTCTTGTTTTAGCAGCAACAATTGATGCAGGCTACCCTAAACAAAAGACCCCTTCTCCGTGAACATAGGTTATTCAAAATAGATCCGAACTTTTATTTTAACAGTTATTGTCGCTATAAAATAAACAAAGGTCCATCTGCTAGTTTTCGAAGAATTGTCCTTTTTCAACACTTCTTCCAGCGTTCTGGAAACTTCCTTATCCCCGTTCCGTAGAATATTTCATCTGATGTCGGAACCATGTCAGGACTTGGATTCATCTCCTCATATGATCCCAAAAACTTCAATGTCCCAGGCAGTTGGTAGTCGCATGATGACATGTCGGGGCAGTAGGGACATGCCTCATAGTTCTGTAACTTGGTGAATTACAATTTATTATGGATGATTGTGCTTACACTACCATCGATAATTTTAAAGTGCTGAAGCTAGTTCCTATACCGAAACCTACCCTACTTCTCCGTATGAGCTCATTTGTCCGTACAATTACGGCGTCGTTTACAGCAATTATTGGCCTAATTGCGATGTCTGCTCTTCTTAAACCACTCAAACGCAGATGAACGGGATGAACCAATGCCACCTAAAAAAACAAAGCCTAATATTGTTGTAATCAGTGTTTTTTATTTGTTGTAAACAGTGATGGTTGGATTGTCAGCTCTCGTTGGATGACACAATCAGCAGGCCTTGTTTTTTAGGTGACGTTGGCTGAATAGGGCTTATTAAACTGTGATTGAATTCTTACGTGAATCACACTTCCAATCACACTTTCTTTGTTGATAAATTTAAGACTTCTTCACTCCTTATTCGTTGCTGCACGGATGCAGTCACAGACTCATTCACTATTTTGTTTCTGCAATGCGCTGGTTATCGTATCAACGAATAGAGCCACCTTCAGTAATCTCGAGATGACAGTGTTGCCAAATGCAAATAGCATTAGGAATTGATTTAAGAGCGCAGCTTCTAGAAAGAAATTCCATCATTTATTTGAATCGCCCTCATAGCATCTGTTAAGCGTGGTTCCCACTTGGGTAAAAACAACAGCAGAAACCACAAAGCAGAAAAATTTTATGACGTCACGTCCTTCTTTCGTCTTTCTGCCCGACAGAAAAGTCTCTTATCTTTATAGGCTATGACTCGACCCAACTCGTAAAAACAGGTGTTTTCTGTCGGGCAGTAAGAAATGTTTCTGCTTTGTGGTTTCCGCCGTTGTTTTTACTCATGTGGGGACTAGGCTTTACGTAATTTCTGAGCGGTTGTATCCCTCTTTTCTTGATTGAACATTGCTATTGCTTAAAGAAACGATAACCTCTTGTCCACAGATAGTTTTTATTTCGTTGTATGTACATATCAACCGCATTGTGATCATCATTCAGCAAATAACGTGGAAATTGTTTTTGCCCCCCTCCCTCCCCCAATGATTGTCGGTTTCCTTTAACAGGAATTACAGAGGTTGGACAAACATATGGAAACATGTGATAAAAGAGCGATTTTTTTTTAACTTAACATTGTATTGGACGCCTTTGGAATCCAAGACGGTGTGAAATTAGGAGTTTGGCCTTCTGCGTTTGACTTCATGCACCCAGCCCTTATAGAAAATCAAGATATCGAGGCCCAGACAATGATTGCGCCTCAACCATGCTTTATCTGGACGTAATGACTAGGTTAGGTATTCGCATATGTAAACACGTCTAGTGGTTGGAAGCAGGGTGAAATTCGATTAATCGGACCATATTACAGTCTTCCGTTGATCGATATTCCACGTTTTGTATCTGTTGCACCACTCTCTCCTCTTTTTATTTCGCGGAAACAGCTTTGTTTTGGAAGACTGATTTGGTCATTTATCCATAAATCATGTGTCATGTACACATGCAAATCTTGACTGAGTACAGTGGTGGCGGAGTACAAGTAAAATTTCTAAGTACTTCTGTGGCAATCTGCTTCCAAGACTAAATCCCATCTAGAATATTTGAGATTGCATCAATCACCATGATTTCCCTGTATGGATCCTTTGCCATGATTCTTTTTTGTCAAACGCATTGCAGTCTGCATGATAGAGACTGCTGCATTCACTTTTGCAGCAGTTGTTTTCTTATTTCCGAGTCCTTCTCAATATTCTTTTGTCTCTTTCAGCCAGTCGACAATATCGTCCACGCTTATGCTTATCAGACGATGTTTTCCCGGAAACTGTACCTGTCGTCATAACCTTTGATACTGTATCTCGCGACGCTGCATATAATTGGCAACTTCAGTCACAAAGGCACCAACCAGCTAAGCGAGCACCAAAAAGGTGTTTTCATGAAGTTATTTACAACATACATAATGCAAGAATTTATTCGAAAAATCACTTTCGGCTTTATTTTGGATTTTAGCTCGTAAAAAATAAAATTTTGGAGATACTAAATTAAAGATACCAACGTGAAGGAAACAAGATTTAAAGGCAATAACTCGAAGTTTATTTTAAATGCTCAGACGATATTTAGAGTTAGACGATATTTTAACAACATGTTCTTGAATAAAATACAAAGTTCGCAATTTCAGTACAAGAAATTGTTTCGAATTTGTGTAATTTTCATATTAAAAGCAACTATAGCGCCTATATGTATGCAAATTCTTTTCTGAAATTGAAATTCAGAATCTGTAAATAATACAACAGTCCAAGTTCCTTGTTTATTATTTTATATATTAAAAAAAATGTTTATTCCTGTTTAGCAAAACCTTGCATCCGCGCCGGGCTTTTAAGAACCACTGATTAAAAGATCGCCCTTCTTTTATTTTTAAAATATACAAAAAAAACACGTTAGTGAGGTGAGTTTCTACAAATATCGTCAGATCAACAAAAGGAAGAATTTCTGGTAGTATAATGGTATTATAAAGGTAAAGAAAGGTCTAGCATTATTTATATTATGTTACCTTTATTAGTTGTAAAGGTATTTATTTCTTCCTTGTTTATCTAATGTGTATGCTTCCTTTTAATTTGACATATCAAGGATTTCATAACTCCATCTGCTTTCATTTAGTTGCTTCTATTTTGAATGTTGAATTACAACGGAAATTTATTATAGTGACGTTGTTTCCAGAAAAAGAATTTTCTTCGTAAATTTATTATTTATCATTCCGTTAATTCTCAAGATTCTTATCAGGGATATTTTGTAGTCAGCTTAGTTGGGTGTTGGTCCGTATTAGTGTTAGGTGTAGGTCCGTTATTGGGGCCAGCCAGGTGGCCGAGAGGGCTAGGGCGTAGGCTTTCTAGTTCTCGAGTCCGCCTGGCTGTAGGTTCGAATCCCGCCGTGGGCCATGGATGTTTGTGTTTGTCTCGGGCTGCGTACAGATATAACTTGTGTTAAAGGCGCAAAATGACCATAGTAGTCGACGCCAAATTTCTAGAACCCCCCCCCCCCCCCCCCC
>JAHWFO010047825.1:3943333-3954583 GCA_023313115.1 Rhysida immarginata | reverse complement strand
GAATCCCCCTGTAGCATGAATGTTTGTGTTTGTTTACTATCTAATTGAACGAACCTTACAGGCTAAGCTCCATCTTAAAGAGAGAAGAGCCTAGAGCCTTATATGATTAAGTTTACTTTCAACCAACTATGAAACTAGTCTGCTCAATCATGAACTATTTTTCATCTCTGAAAAGGATATTTTCCCCTTTTGGAGCTTGTGACACAGTAAATACTCACGGCATTTTTGCAGCCTTTGTTGTTGACATTAAAGAACTGGCCCTTCTGGACGAGCTCTATCCAAATTGTATATTTGCTTCTTGACGGATAGTTTGAGAGTATCGCTTGATTTCGAAAATTCAATAAATATATCACCCAAACACAAAAAAGATTGAAGCATGAGACTTACAAAAAGTAAATTTTATTGAAAATTATAAACCAAATAATTTGGAAAAAATGCATACATGGAGCTGTAGTCAACTGTCTCCGCTAGCTGCAAAATATAAACTTAAATAAGCAATTCCAATAAGTAAAGACCAATGCTAATGAACATTGAAGTTGTTTTATAAGCCACAAAATAGTTGGAGCAGTCGGTTGTTTTTTTGTATAATTTAAAAATAACTCATAATATACAGGGTGAGTTTAAAGTCGCGTACATCAAAGTTTAATGGGCCGTAATTCAGTGAACACGCATTGAGTTTCGATTTCCTCCCGGTAGATGACAGTGCAGATCGTTTCGAATTAGAGATCCTGTATGTATCAGAGAGAAGACAACTGAGAAATCCAAAATGATTGGTTAGAGCCGACACATGACTTATGGACGCCATTATGTGCTAACCATGCTAGCAAATGCCTTGCAATGCCGATACTTGTATCATGCTATACAACAGTATTTAGACATCGCCAGCTGTAATTTTTTTCCGAATTAAAAAACATTTATAAAACTAAAGGCATAATGCCTAATTGTGCTGCAGTAGGTTGTTCGAACAGCGGGAAGAACGGCTTTAAATTCCACATTTCCTACAGATGATGAGCGACGCCGAATTTGGGCAGCGAAAGTTAAATGTGAACTTAATGGTAAACTTTGGATTCCAGCACGTGAATCCAATCATGTTTTATGCAATGTAAATATATTCGTTTGTTATTATCGGTTCAATATTTAATTCAATAAATTTTAATTTTTTTATTATATTTGGTTTGGTTTGTTTGGTATTAACGTCCTTTTCAACTGCCAATGGTCATTTCAGGACGGCATTATAGGGACCGCAAATTTTGCCTCGCAAGGGTTCTTTAACGTGCAGCCGGCAAACGACTACACGGGACCAACGGCTTTATTTCCCTTCCGAAGGAAGTGCGTGATCTCAGGATTTTCCCCCTCAAAAAATCCTCGTCGTCCTCGGCCGGGGTCGATCACGCAACCACTAAGCCACCGAGAGAGATTTTTATTATATTTATACGGTAGGAGCAATTGTTGAAAATATACTCATCCCCGTATTCATAATGCGCGCTCATGCTCTTGCTAAAGACCATTGTTGAATACCAATTCCATATTATCTTATTAGGACCGATAGGTATTTAGGTTTTCACAATATGCGTCCGTCTGTCTGTCTGTCTGTCTGTCTGTTGGTGCTCTAGAGTTCGAACGGTTCTGAATTTTCGATTTTCGTTTTCGCCATTCGACAACTTAGGGAAAACGAAAGAGTGAGTTCGTTGGTGGAAGAAATCGATGAACTACTTCCGGTTCAAAAGGTCACAAATAATATAGGGGACCACGTTTTACACTATAGAGTTCCATGCATAGATGGCCTATGCACTGATCAATGCTGTTCTTAAGTGAAGACACATGATGTTCTTCCTTGATGATCAATATCACTCAAAACTGGTTCAAGCGTCTGTGGTTTAGTGGTACCATTATGGTCCACTGGAAACTGTCAATGCTAAGATATGGCATGCATTATACACTCCCAGACAAAAATATGGAGATTTTTGAAAAAAATGAAAGGTTCATCTCAAACAATTGTTTTAAAAATAAAAAGGACTTGTTCATGCATTATACGATGATTTATTTGAACGTTACCTAGTTTATTTTCTATACACAAAACATTTTATGTACTTCAAACAATTACTTTCAACAAAAAATATAGAAAAACAAACACTACTGAAGCCAAAAGTTTGGAGATTTGTCCATGCTGGGACATAAGTTTGGAGATTCTTTGTTTAATATGTAGTCCAGCCCCATTTGGCATTACAAATGCTTGCATACGTTGTCTCATAGATTCTATGAGAGACTGACAGTCATCTATCGATATTTCACACCAGACATCAGACTCAAGTTTTGAGTAAATCCTTCTTTGTTAGAATTTTACATGTGTCAACGTTTCGCTTCATTTTACCCCAAATTGTATCTATAGGATTTAAGATCAGAGGTGAATATTTTATTCTTCGAAACAGTTTAGTGCCACTTTTGCTCTGTGACAAGCTGCTCCGTCTTGTTGACAGATAAATTCACCATAGAAAAGTATAATGCAGCACTTGGTATCAGATGATCAACCATTATTTCCGTGTAATAGGAACTGTTGACGTTTCCATTGACAATAGCTTTACTTCCTGTCCCATAAGCAGTTATTGTTCCATGAACTATGATGCTTGGTGGAAATTTGACTGTATATGATACACATCTAGGGTGCAGCTTTTCTTCTTGCTTGCACACAACTTTTTGTTTATCATCATTCGAAAGGCTAAATTTAGATTCATCACTGAATATGACTTTTTGCTGTTGTTCTGTAGTCCATATTGAATGTTCACGTGTCCACTCAAGTCGCTAGTCGCTGTTTCTTCAATCGTTTAGTTAGGAGAGGCTTTTTTTGCTGCAGAACGAAAGGAGTAACCCTTCTCTTTCAAACGACGGGTTGTTGTTCTTTGCCGAAACTTTTTTCTTGGTGATTGCATTCCATTTTGCAGTAATTTCTCTTGCTGTTTTAAAGCGTGATTCTCTGACAATTTACCTCTTAGATGTCTATCTTCGGCTTTACTTGTGATGAGTTTACTGCCGCACCTTTGCTTCACAGCGCAACTTCCAGTTTTCTTATATTTTACAATAATCTTACAGATTTTGTAGTTAAGTTGAGATTTTTTTGCTATTTTGATTTGTTTTTCATTTTCTTGTCATTTCTTAATAATTAAGTCACAAACAGATTGAGGGATCTGTTTTATAGGAGACATTTTTTCACAAATGAAAATTTAAGAAAAATAAATTAAGCACACACAAAAATTATAATGAATCCATCCATCCTAGATTAATTTACATAATCATGACGTTATGGTTAAATTTCTGCAACTAGAAACTTAAAGTGTTAACTTTTTTAACAAATTCTCCAAACTTATGTCTCAGTATAATTAAATCTCCAAACTTTTGACTTCAATACAGTCGTTGTTTTTCTTGTTTTTTGTTCAACGAAATTAGTTATTACTCATGAAATTTTATGTGCAGTTAATAAGATGGTGTATATTTAGTATACATTGCTGTGTAATGCATAGTGCAATTCTATTTTATTTTAATAGCACTTGTCTGAGATGAATCTTTTAATTTTTCAAAAATCTCCATATTTTTGTCTGGAAGTGTATTAAACAGCTTGGAATAACATGTTATGGTTGAATATTAACCTAAAATTAATGATAGTCGAAATAGGTTCAATGGTATGTGATTTCATGGAACCAGTATGATTCAGTGGAAACTTTCAAAGCTCAGATTTGGCATGTAATATATCAAATAACTTGGAATGACGTGTCATGAATGAATGTAACGTAAAATTAATGATAGTCGAAATTGGTTCAATTGTATGTGGTTTAATGGAACCATTATGGTTCATTGGATAGTTTCAATGCTAAGATATGGCATCTAATATAGCAAGCAACTTGGAATGAAGTGTCATAAATGAATATATCGTAAAATTAATGATAATCGAAATTGGTTCAAAGGTACGTGGTTTAGTGGAACCATTATTGTCCATTTGAATCTTTCAATGCTAAGATATGTCATGTAATATATCAAACAATTGGAATGACGTGCCATCAATGAATATAACGTAAGATTAATAATAGTCGAAATTGGTTCCATGATGTGTGTTTTAATGAAACCATTATTGAACCATTGGAAAATTTCAATGCTAACAGTAAGATATGCCATGTAATTACTTACGCCTTACATTATCAATAGTTAATTTTTGTTAGGCAAATTTAACAATAGCTAGTAGCTAATCATTCGCTTCAATAGTACATGATTACGTAGAAAAGCGTTAGCAATTGTTTATGAAGAAAGAATCGGCAACGTTTCCTTCCCGGATTATTGTAAGATGTGATACCATCCCCTCCCTCTCTCCCACTCTTCTGACAATCGCTTATCTTAATTTTTTCATAATGTGGAAGACCTCTTTGGGTTATTCAGGCTTCTTGCCTATTTCAGTGTAGTTCATGTGGTGTTTTTTCCGGAAGGGTGAGACTCGTGTAAACACTGCTTACGTCTCACCTGGATAACTGTACAATTCACTGCTCGATTGTCGATTGTCCACTTGCTATATAACGGCCCCCTCCAATGACCCTGCTGTCGCTTAGAAACACTGGGTTAGACCTTCGAGCATAAAAAAAAAAACCCTTCTATTTTTATGCTCGAAGGGTTAGACAACACATTCTAGCTGTCATTGTGGCAATCTTTCATTGATAATAGTCCTGAATTACCGCCATATCGAATGCAGTACTATCAGTAATACCGTGTAGCTACATCACAGAGAAGAATCCCCTCACGTTCACTCTGTTCGATTCTCTCATTCTCTTGTGGGTTTTTTTTAGCATTAGCCCCCCTCCCCTTTGGTTTTCACAGGATGCTCGATCCATGAAAGTAGTATAGTGGCTACACTTTGTCTCACTATATGAAAAAAGCTGCAAGGCAGTATGGCAAAGCCACGTTACCAATTGTTATCTCATTCAGACCAACGCACAAACAATAAAAAAGAAACTGAAACCATGCTAAAATGAAACTGAAATAGTGCTTCATGTTTTTGAGAACTACGCGTGCGCAGTCGAAGACTACTTTACGGGGCGGTGAAAAAGTAGTGAGGTGCTTTCCCACACGGCCTTGCAGCTTTCTATGTACTAAAACTCTTGCGTGTATTTATTTATTTATTTATCTGTAATTCTATCTGTTGAGCTAGCGACTTGAAATTTTCAAGGCAGGCTTATCAATAAAGGACCTGCTCTATCGCCAAAAATCAGCCCCCTACGACCTCCCCCACTTTCTGGGGTTTTCTTTGTAATTCCCCTCAACAGATGGCGCGGGCGGGCGAAGCCGCGGGTAACAACTAGTTTTCAGAGTATAGAAGAAAGTATAAAACTAGGAATAAGATCCTTATTCCTACCTCCATGGCTCGATCACGTGTTTCAACAATGGGTGGCCAGCTGATTCAGATATCAGATTTAAGCTTTCTTAAGAATTGAAGGGAAAATTATTTAACGAAATGAAATCTCCTCCCGCTCCCTTTTCTCTCAATTTCTTACTTTCAATGAAAAGTTATTTCTAACAATTCTTTTTTTTTTCTTTTACTTTTGGCGCTTATAACAACTGAAGAAAAAAAAAGGATAGGCACTAGGCACTTATGATGATAGACTCGAACCCGCAAGTTTCCCTACTGCAGGCAAGTGCCTTAATCAATTCCGGTGAAATTAGTGCAAATTCTTAGGTATATAAGCAGGGAAGAGAGAGGAGCTGATATAAACTGAATCCTTGACGTCGCCTTTTTTTTTAGGTTTTCTTTTGATGTCGCTTTTTTAAAAAACGAAGGGGTGTTAACCTAAACCCTTTTACACGAGTTACTTTTAGATGGCCCCCCAACCTTTATGTTTAATTCTATCGAAATCTGTGGAAGGTGTTTGTGTCCTCCCCATGTAAGTGGCGTTAACGCCATAATATAATTAAAAAAAAATTACATTATTTCAAGGAAATAATTATTTAAAGAAAGTGTTATTGAAATTTTAGAATGTTTGAAAAGTAGAAAAAAAAAATTGTCACAATTGACCAAACGGCCAAGCCGTCATAAAAAGTGATTCATTAGTGTGTTTAGCACAAAATGGCGTCCATGTAATTAGTTGTCGTATCTCTTATACATACAGGATCTCTATTTCGAATTAGAGCACTAGATAAAAGATCTTTATCTATAGCAGTCGCCACGTAAGTTAAACGATCTTTTTGACATGCGCAGTAAGTCTTCTCATCAATTTGCTTTGTCTGGGTTTTGCCCATGATGCACTTGTTCTACTATAGTAAAGGCGGAGATATCGTTGAAACGTGGAAAGCCTATTAAAAGTCATAATATAAAACAAATTGCCTTCGAATCGATATTCTGCGTCATTTTTTAATTTATTAATTTATTAATTTCATTTATCTATTTAAAAAAAAAACGAAAATGGAAACTCAATATAAATACGAAAACAATGTTTCGAAAACGAAAGCAGATGCTTTCATGGAATAACTAAGCGATTTACTTCCCGTTAACGTCTATTGGCTGGCGTTAGAAATGACGTCATCCTGTCGTTCAACTTACGTGGCGGCTGCTATAGTGCTCTATTTCGATTTAAAGCTCTAGATAGATAAAGTATGGACACTCCGCCGTTTCTGTGCAATATTCCTTCCTACAGACGTCTACAGGAATGCAGGTAATTTTTATAATAACTTTATTATATCAATATTGATTAGAATTTTTCCGGTCCTTGCAATGCTGTTGCATAATAACCCGCGATTTGACCTTTTTGATATTCCTATAGATGAAATTTTGCACAGAAATGGCGGGAGTGTCCATACTTTATCTATCTAGAACTTTATTTCGAATGTATTTCAATCGGTATCAGTGATCTCTTGTTCAGAGAATTCATTTGTGAAGCGTTTGTTGTTCAAGGCCGTGGGATGTTGTTTTGCCAGGAACAGCGAATATGAGGATCTTTTGAATGAATTTTTCCATCAGCGCGTCATTTCCCGGGGATTGTGGCCTCCTCGCTCGCCAGATTTTATCACCCCCCGCCCCCCTGATTTTTTCCTATGGGGTTATCTGAAAAATGTGGTTTATGTGAATAATCTACCACGATTGCTGAGCTGAAAACGAACATCACAGCAGCCATTTTTAACACCAATACTGCCATGCTTCGCAGAGTCTCACGAAATCTGGTAAAACGGACACGCTTTTGTATTCGCGAAAAAGGACGTCATTTCCAACATTTATTGTAACACCTAAAGTTTGTTTCCTAAAAATAAAAGCCAACGTTTCAACTAATCTGTGATACTTTACTTTCATTTAATTCTCAAACTGGTACTCTTACGGGCAGCTAAACTTTGATGTGCGCGACTTTAAACTCACCCTGTAGTAAAAACGATTTCTCCATTATGTGAACAGTGTGAACAATGTCGGAACGATCGATTCCAAAAGAATTGCAAATAAGTGATTTTTCCGTCCAGACATTAAAAGAAAACGGGAACTGTAAAACCTGGCCATTCCACTAGCCGACCAATAAAAACAACCGAAAGAGATCGTCGAAATCTCCATACAATCATTAAAAGTAAGCGACACGCCACTGCTCCTGAAATAAACAGTGACTGATGTCGTGCAATAAAGAAGAATAAAGCACTTACTGTCTCATTATGTAAGGGCTGCTAGCCCATTTCTCTTGTACCCTGATGAAGGCGGGATGAAATTCCGAAACTAACTGGTTTTTAAACTATAGTGTTATACTGTAAGGTCTCTTTTCATTTTGTCTTTAAACACAGTATAGAGAACAATATCCTCACAAATAAAGAAGAAGGTTTCAATTGATATTTGCCGTCGTGGAATCCATTCTTGGGGATACAGTTTTTATAAAGCAAAAACAGGCCACTGTTATGCCACAAAGCATGAAACGGGTTTTCCTGAACAAATTAGCCCATTGGATGGATAGTAGTAGATCGGAATAAAATAATTTGGAGTGAAGAGTCAAAGTTTACTTTTTGCATCGGTGACCATAGACTGAGAGTCGTTCGAAAAAAAAGATGAAGCATTCACGTACTCTTGCATCAATGCGACAGTCAAATTTGAGGACAAGCTCATGACGTGGGAATTTATGAGCGCTCTTGCTGTAGGTAGGCCGTCTACACTTCATCGATGCAAGGACTGTTAACGCTGGTAAGTACATTCAGATACTTGAGCTGGAATTTTTGCCATCTGTCGTGAAACTTCGTCCAAATGGAGACTTCATGCTCCAGCAAGATGGGACCCCATATCATGCATCGCGGAATTAAACGAAATGGTTTCAAGATGAATGAATCTTCCAACTCTTAAATGGCCAGGAAGTACTCCCAACAAATGTCATACTTGTGGGAATACTGAAATCGGGTATCAGAAAAATACGCCCCCGCACTAGGAAGGGTTATCCTGTAGTATATACAGGATATCCCAGGAGGAAAGGTCAATTTCGTCTGGGTATAGAATGAATTACAGCTATTGGTTAATCTATATCTATAAAATCCAAATACCACTCACTCACTCACTCACTCACTCATCACGAAATCTCCAGAACTATGAAGCCTTCAAACTTGAAATTTGACAAGTATATTTCTCTTGGCTTCTAGATGCTCGCTAAGAAAGGATTTTATTTATTCTTTCTTCCTTTCCATTGTAGATTTTTTTTAAAACTCAATTTACCTGGAGCTCAATGGAATTTTTGCATTCCTTAAAAAATTGTGACGTTTGCTTAGAAATTGTGACGTCGTTGTTTGCTTTTGCGCTTATTCCGTGAAACAGCATCAACAGTAAGGCGTGGTTTCCACATCACCGGAATCACGCCAGAATGGAACCCTAACGGAAAATTTTTATGATGTCACTTCCTTTCCATTCCGTTTTTGATCACCAAAATGTCGATGGAAAGTTTGTTGAGCTGTGTTGAAGAAAAATTTCCATTCCGTTTCGCCACAGAAGGCAGCATCGCCATGACGTCATCGCGTCGACTTCGTTGCTGTCGGTCTGGCGCTTCGCCGCCATTATTGTGTCTATCGAATCGAGTCTGCATTCTCTCCATCTCCCTTGGCGAACTTCGAAGAATATGGTAAAAAATAAAAAGAATATTGAAAAGAAGCTGCTCTGCATTCACCTGGATGAGTTTTCAGAAGAAAAAAAACTTCATAAATACCAAAATTTTGATATTAAATTAGAGCTTATTGTTGTAGCACGGCCGTATGTTGCTGGCGTCTTATTTTGCAGGTACGGGTTCGAATCCCGCCCTCGGAAATGTTTTTTTTTTTCTTCCTAAATTCATCTTAATATGTGCGGAAGTTCAGTAAACCATTTTGTAATCATAATCTCAGTTTTCCAATTTGCTACTATTATCTATATATATAAAATCCAAACTTTTGCAATTATTCCGTGAAACAGCATCAACAGCATTATTTCGCGCAGGAATATAATGTATCTTATTTTCTAATAAGGCTTTTCGTGGCGACCAATCTCCGGATGATGAAGGGGGGGGGGGGGGGGTTAAAATTTAAAAAAAACGCTTTTCGTGGCGACCAAAACAGTATATAAAGAAGCTGGTTGACTGACTCATCAACGCACAGAAATTTACTGAAGCCATCAACTCGAAACTCGGTGAGGTCATAGGACGGATAGCGTAGGGGTGTGCTAAGACCGGGTTTCTCGAAATTTGGACTCCCTGCCCACCCAGTGGGACAGAAAGGATTGCATGTTCGGTCGCTTGGCTCCGCCCCCAATAAACGCAGATCTTCGAAATTTTACAGGAAATTTTCTAGCTACCGTTCCAAAAAAGTAGTTTCCCCGATTTTCGATATTCGAATTTTAAGGTTGCGAAAGCTGATAGAAATCGATTTTCGGGGGTGTTTCACAAAATTTTCTAATATTTTGATGCAACTTCGCGGGGAATAAAGATAAAGCAGCGAAATTCGGAGGGAAGGTTCTCGAGAATATTTCTGCTTTGTGAAGGGCGCTAGGGGCTTTTTTGATGAAATTTTGCAATTTCTGAATGTGAATATACAAAAAAAGTGAACATTAACCTCCACCTTTCATCTCCGGCCCTACGTCTAACTCACTCAGCTAAAGGGCCGGTGATTGGAGAGGAGTGAAGCAGAATACAATAAAAACATTTCATCTCCAAAACTACTTGACGAATTTTCATGGGGTTTTCACAGGTAAGTTGAGCGTAGCTTGCAGCAACATATAGGTTTACGAAAAAAAAAAATCTTAATTTAAAGTTTCTGGAGTATGTTCAGCTTACTACAGTTCGTAGAAAAGTAAAAGATGGCGCTTCATTAGTTGAATTTTAAAAGGCGCTCATATATAACAATAGCGAAGCATTGCCGGGTCTGCTAGTTATTGAATAATTTAAAGTACCGTATTTCTTTGAATACTAGCCGCCCCATCTTATCGCCGCCCTCAAATAGATGCCGCGTTTATTCGAAGAAATACGGTGAATAATTAGGTCCCGTTATTTTAGAAAATCGTTTGGCGGTCAGAGTTACCTCGAATTTTTACAAAATAGCTTCCGGAACAACTGGAAGATATTCCTCTGGCTAAATTAATAACAATGTATTTTCAGCATCACGGAGCACCTCCTCAGAGCATGACACGTGTGCAAGAACACTTATTCCTAACTGCTGTATTGGTCGCGGTGCAACAATTAGTTGGCCACCAAGATTACTCAACCTAACTCCCTTGGATTTCCGCTTGTGGGGCTGGTTAAAGTGTGAGGTTTATAAAAGTACAATCAATACAAGAGACGAGCTTATTGCACGTATAACAGATGCTGTGGACCAAATAAGAGAAAGTGAACATGCCTTTAGACGCGCAACTCGCAACTTTCTCACAAGAATTGAAAAATGCATCGAAGTGCGTGGCGGAATATTCAAAAATTTTGATTATGATAAAGTTATTAGAACGTTAATGCATTAAAATAAAAACCATGGAATGTAGTCAAACAGCTGTCTCTCAGAAACAATTAATAAAAGATTACCTGTTTATATAAACTTTTTGACTTAGAATAACTCATTCTAATAATATACGAAACACTGACCTTTCCTCTCGGGACATCCTGTACGAGGGGGTGCTGAGAAGTTTCTGGCTTTGCTCAGAAATAGAGCCAGAGGCAGGAAATCAGACATTTATTCTGCCACATACTCTCCCCTGATACTCATGACAGCATTGTTTCAGCTTTACAAGTACGTTCAAAAGAAAAAAAAATTGATTGGGGG
>JAHWFO010047825.1:3905636-3931146 GCA_023313115.1 Rhysida immarginata | reverse complement strand
GAAGTACGTTGTAACGGGGTTTTGCTGTATTATTTTTATTGTTTATAGTTAAGTTTCGTCCTTTCAGACATCTTCAGTAGTTTTGTATAACTGAAATTCTTTGGGTTTTTTAAATAGCTAACAATGGTTTTTTGACAGTAGTTTCTTACTTTAGATGGTTACATTGTTGTCTTTGTTAATATACATTATTATCTTTTGTTGAACAATATTTACATATTTTTTCTTAATTTCTATTTACAGTCAGCTTTTATTACATATTTCTCTTAATATTTTATTTTTGCTTAAAATTTCTTTTGTTTTTTCTTCTTTTAAAATTTGGTTGAAGTTACTGTCTATCATTTCAACTTTATTTAATATTTCTTGTGGGTACATGTAATATTTATTTAGCATAAAGATGATTAAATTTTCAATTATATTATTTCTCTTTTATCACTTATATTATAAATTAATTTATATTAATTTACATGTTTCTTTGAAGTTTCCAATTGCGTGTTTACTTAATAAGATATGTTCTGCGTATTTGAAATTTTTTTCGTATACCGCACTTCTTTCTTTTTATGTAATTTCTCTTTTATTTTCTAATAGTGAGATTAGCTTATTTTTTGATCTGAAAGACACTTAAAACTACAAGGAATGAAAGAAACCTCAGCAGAAACATGGAATGAATACATGAAAGAAATATCAGGTTCAATAGAAAATATTATTAAAAAGAAGAAAACCGTATTAGATAAAAAGTTAATTGTTCATAAATGTCCATTTTACAATACAAAGTTTTATTCATTTGGAACTAGTCGACTTTCATCCTTTCAGACATCTTCCTGTTGAACAAATCTGAAGATGTCCGAAAGGACGAAAGTCGACTAGTTCCAAATGAATAAAACTTTGTATTGTAAAATGGACATTTATGAATAATTAACAATATATTATACAATGTGAGATATAAAATGAATTTAAGATAAAAAGTTAAATAACCTAAGGAAAAAATATAGAACAAATAGTATAAAGACAAGACGTAAAGAAACAAAATTCCACCAAACCGTAGTAAATTTAACAGATTTAAAACTTACAAAAGAAGAAAAAATAATATTAAATAAAGGACCAAACTATTGCGTCAAACAAAAATGGAACAGCAAAGATCTAATAAAAACAATAACTGAAGTAGAGAACAACTTATACCACGTCATAAAAGAAGAAAGAGACGAATCCAGAATAAACATTGGAAATACAAGATATTACAAGATATAAAAACAAAGCAAAAACCAACGAAATAAAAGTGATAACAAATTTAAAAAAACAAATTGAAAGAAAATGATGCCCAAATTATGTATGGTGATAATGAAGAACAATGAAAAAACAATGAAATTTATAACGGACAACAAATTCATAAGCCTGAAGAAAAACCCCACAGAAAAATTTCTGCGACAAATCGTAAAAGTGACCAATAACTTTAAATCAGTGATGTTCAAAGGACAAAAACTACAATTAAGAACGACAAACCCAATAGCTCCAATAATGGAACCCAGAATTAAAGTCCACAAAGCCAACTATCCAATAAGACCAGTAATCATCATCATCAACTCACCATCATATAATCTGGCAAAATATGTTCAAAAACAGTTAAAAGAGAATCTAAACCTAAACTATCACTATGCAATAAAAAACTAATTAATTATTTAATAAATTAGAACCTTTAAAATTAAATGAAAATTCGAAACTTATATCTTTCGACATTAAAGATATGTATACCAACATAGACGTAGACAAAACGATCAAAATAATAGAAAACGACGCAAAAACAAATAAAGTGGAAAGAAATATAATAACCCAAAATTATTTTGAATATAACAAAAAGTTTTATGAACAACAATATGGACTAGGTATGGGAAACCCAATCAACGGAATAATATCTGAAGTATACCTACAAAACATAGAAGAAACAAAATTAAAAGATATCTTAAATAGATAAAAAATTCAAATATATACAAGGTATGTAGATGACAGCTTATGTATTATAGATAAATCAACAGAAATAAGAGACTTACTACAACTTGAATCAACTAGACGAGAAAATCAAATTCACATATGAAGAAGAAAAAGACAAATTAAATTATCTGGACATAACAATAGAGAAAAAAGAAGAAACAAAAAAGCAACATTAGAATACAACATTAGAAAACCCACAACAACAATAAATATGATTCATAGAAAATAAAACCAACCATGGAGCCACAAATATTCTGGATTTCCGAACTTAATTAATAGAGCACTAAATTATCCAATAAAAGAAGAAAATAGAGAAAAAGAACTAGAAACAATAAAAGAAATTGGAATCAAAAATGGATACAAAGAAGACCAAATAAACAAAATAATTATTCAAAACAGCAACAGAAATTAGAGAAAGGCGACAGAAAAACAATGTAAAAGAAAAAGAAAAGAAAAGAATATGTTTAACATTTCAAGGAAATAAAAGCTACAAAATTAAAAAAAAGAGTTCCAAAAGAAAGAAATAGAAGTGTCTTTCAGATCAAAAAACGCTAATATCACTATTAGAAAATAAAAGAGAAATTACAGAAAAAGAAAGAAGTGGGGTATACGAAATTAAATGTAAAGAATGTAGTAAGATTTACACCGGACAAACTTAGCGAAATTTAGAAACTAGATTTAGAGAACGTATTTATTACATCAAGAATGCTTTAAAAAATTCCAAATACGCAGAACATATCTTATTAAGTAAACACGCAATTGGAAACTTCGAAGAAACATGTAAATTAATTTATAATATAAGTGATAAAAGAGAAGTAGTAATAATTGAAAATTTAATCATCTTTATGCTAAATAAATATTATCCACAAGAAATGTTAAAAAAAGTTGAATTGATAGACAGTAACTTAACCAAATTTTAAAAGAAGAAAAACCAAAAGAAATTTTAAGCAAAAATAAAATATTAAGAGAAATATGTAATAAAAGCTGACTGTAAATAGAAAGTAAGAAAAAATATGTAAATATTATTCAACAAAAGATAATAATGTACATTAACAAAGGCAACAATGTAACCATCTAAAGTAAGAAACTACTGTTAAAAAACCATTGTTAGCTATTTAAAAAATCCAAAGAATTTCAGTTATACAAAACTACTGAAGATGTCCGAAAGGATGAAACTTAACTATAAACAATAAAAATAATGTACTGTAAATGGACGTTTCTCTAATAACTAATTATCATAATACAGTACAAAGTGTGCAGAACAATGAATTTATACTCAAGCTTATAAGTTAACAATGTGACCCACGTTGGCACATGGCACACGTCCACTCGATACTCAAATTTCTCTCTTATTTGCTGAAACATATCTGATATAACCATTTGATGCCAACATCTGATGGTTTGAGCCGTTGAGGACTTCAGTTCCAAAGGTTTGGCCAAAATCGTGCCCCATGATAATTACGGACTCTGACTTTTTGAACCGAAGGATACAAAAGGCCTTGTGCTGAACGCCATCTCGACATAAATTGACAGTTCACTGTGCCTTTCAGATGCACCTGGGAGACCTCTTCCAGCAGTGAAACAAAACTTGACATTCCTCTCTTTCCTGTGGAATGTAGATTGTTTACCTGTGATCAAGCTTGTGGAGCTATGGCATTTTGAATTTGGATGACCAGCCCTGACAAACGGCACTATTTTATTGCACTACTCCCATGATGTAATACTTTACTTTTGATGTAAAAGAAATGTAGCAGCAGCTAATACAGAATTGATTCCATCAGCCAGCATGCCGAAAAGCTGTGAGTTGTCCAACTTTCAGAGAAGAGTTAAAAGCTGAATGGCAACATACTCGCCAGGGAAGGTTAGTTGACAATCGTCATTGCAGGAAAGGGTGGTCCAACATGTTACTAACTACATCATTTTCATATATGATACGTGAAGGACGAGTGTCCAGATACTTATGCCAGGGCAGTGTATTTCACTTCTTGTGTGTGTCAATTTTTATGTGCAGCTATCTAATTCGTCAGCAACATTTAATGCTTATTATTGTAGAATTGATTCAATAAATCATTTATTAGTGGAATCTGCTAAATTATTTTCAAATGTTATAGGTCTATATTTCTAAAAATAGGGCTTAAAAATTCTTGCTATAATAAATATAAGGATTTCTACAACATTATTTTCCTTTCTGGTTTTTGAAGGATTACGGTTTTAAGATCAAAATATTATTGGCTAAAGTAAATTCTTTGTAAGAGAAAAGGTTCTAATAAAAATTTTAAGTTTTGTTATACTACAAGGGAGAAAGTTTTGCTGCAAATTTTTTTTATTTTTTATAAAGGTTTTCTTTCAAGTAGTAACCTAAAGTTATATTCTTTAAAAAAATAGAAATTTCTGAAAAAGAAGAAAAGAAAAAGAAGAAAGGTAAAAAAAGGAAATCGAAAGAAAAAGGAGATAAAATGGCTAAAATCTCCCCAGATCATTTTGTTGGAATTCAGATTACTGATAAAGAGGTAAATGCACAAAATGATACTACGTGTAATACTGTAATAAAATTGGCATATTTTTTTAAAAAAAATTATACTTTTAAATTTAGGTGAAGTCTCAGTTTAATATTATTCAAGATGCCATTCTGGAGAAAAAACCTGATCTAAAACCAGCAATGGTTAAAATTGAAACTTTACATTTAACCTTGTATGTTCTCAGACTTGAGCGAGAACCAGCCAATGTAATTCGGTGAGTTTTGTGATCATTCTCTTTTCTATTTTCATTGATAAAGTAAAATACTGCCTACTACAGTAAAATAAAATTATTATTACAAGGGACATACATGTATTGTATGAGCACTTTTTTTATTTTTTATTTTTTATTTTTTTTTTTTGCACGAAAGCATATCTTGGAAGCGATACCATTGCTTTCAGGTGAAGTGGATTCGTGCGTATTGTTGAGTAGTGAAGAGAGAAGTTGAGAGTGCAATAATACACATACCACTGCTTTAACAATGGAGTCTTTGTATGGCTAAATGTGCTCAATTTTTTTTTTGTTTTCTCGGTTTATTCTGAAAGAAACAAAATTTCGCATTTTCTTATTTTGCAAGCATCAATAGTAGCTTTAGATGAGTAACATTTGAATTTGGTGGGAATCTGTGAGATATACACTACTGTTTATAAAAATCGCAACACCCTGATGGAATAGCCCAATCTGCATTAAATTTGGAGCATTTGCATATCATGGGTCAGAAAAGAAACCATTAGATTTTCAGGTCAATACAATGCGTTTTATTGTCACATTAGTATCGGGTGAAACCACCGTGGGATGCAATTACGGCCTCTAAACGTCGTGGCATTGAGTCAAACAAGCTCTGAATAAGGGCCTGGGGAATGTCCTGCCATGCTCTGTCTACACGGGTATACAGTTCATCCACAGTTGCTGCTGCAGGAGTCTGACGAGCCAATCGATGAGCAACCCTGTCCCACACATGTTCGATTGGGCACATGTCTGGTGAACGAGCAGGCCAGGGGAACAAGGGCGTCTGATGTGCTTGGAAAAAGGCGAGGACATTTCTACCCACATGCGGTCGGGCATTGTCCTGTTGGAATACAGCGCCTGGAAGGTTCTGCAGGAAGGGGATGACCTCGGGTTGCACAACTTCCCTGATGTACCGGTCACTGTTCAGATTGCCATGGATTCTGATCAGACGGGAACGGCCATGGTAATTGATTGCACCCCACACCATCACCCCTGGCGTTTGTCCTGAATGACGCTGCAGGATGCATTCTGGAAGGTCGCGCTCGCCACGATGTCTTCTAACTCGTATCCTGCCGTCATGGTGCTGCAAGTTAAACCTTGACTCATCCGAAAACACAACTTGTTGCTATTCAGCTTGCCACTGTTGGTGTTGATGGGCCCATTGCAACCTGAGGCGCCGGTGGTTTTGAGTCAAAGGAATCCGCAACAATGGTACTCGTGCCATCAATCCTCTGGAAATCAAACGGCGTCATTGTCCTGCCTACTGTAGCACCCCACTGTTGTGCTAACACTGTGGAAGTGGCTGTACGATCTGCTACACACATGCGATAGAGGTGTCTGTCATCTCGCGGTGTCGTCGTGCTGGGTCTTCCTGAGCCTGGTCTTCGGTGTGCCCTGTTCTCTTCGCTCCACTGCCTCCATGCACGCATAATTGTCGTTGCATTACGTCCTACACGAGCAGCAATGTCACGATACGACCATCCCGCTTCACGCAGACCAATTATGCGTCCTCTTTCAAAGTCTGTCAGCTGTTGATATGGTACCCTTCGTCGTCGTCGAGGCATGGTGTTCTTTCAAGCAATTACTCTGAAAATCTAATCATTTATACTCTGACCCATTGTATGCAAATATTGCAAATTGCATATGGATTAGACCATTCCATCAGGGTGTTGCGATTTTTATAAACAGTAGTGTATGTTTGTGTAGTGCCCTTGTTAGTGAAAGTGATTAAAAAGAATTATGATTTTAATTCAACTTGCAGGAAGTAAGGAGGCCCTCCCCTTTTTGAAATTGACCACCTTGCCAACTAATTCTGTTGCTTAGGGTTATGATTTGAAATGAATTACTCCCCATTTGCTTTTCACTTTTCTTCGCTAGGTGACACCCTTTTTCATTATAATCCAGAGCTTTACTCGTGGGTATACAGGGTGTTTTTGAATTGAGTACAGATTTTTTGGGAGATGATAGAAGAGGCCCTTAGAAGTATTTTTTGTCATATGAACATGGGGTCCCCGCAGCTCCGTTTACTTACAATACTGCATTGAACAATCAAATGACACCGGGACGCAGTGTGCGTTGGTAGGCCTAGATTATTTTATTTTTAACAATTAACACAAGCAATCTACTGTAATAACTTTTAAAGTAATTGTTTGCAAAGAAATTTCAAGGTGCACGTGCTTGTTTGTTGAAAAATCTTAGGACAAACTTCGTCAAGGAGATTCCATGGTATCCAACCCCTTTGTAAAATATGATTAGTCCATATGTAAACGAACTAATCGCATTCTGGGAAAGCAGTACGTAAAGATTTGTTTTAAAAAGTTCACTTGATGTGTTAAAAATAAAATAATCTAGGCCTATCAACGCACACTGCGACCCGGTGTCATTTGATTGTTCAATGCAGTATTGTAAGTAAACGGAGCTGCGGGGACCCCATGTTCATATGACAAAAAATACTTCTAAGGACCTCTTCTATCATCTCCCAAAAAATCTGTACTCAATTCAAAAACACCCTGTATACAGGGTATCTCACCTAAAGTGAACCAAAGCTAACTTCTAAAATACAAATCTTACAGAATACTTTCAATGGAAAAATTATTGTACTTTTTTAAGTGACAAAAAACACAAACATAAAACTTAAATATTCAATCCTGAGGGTTTAAAAAGGACCAGTTCCCTAAATAAAGTTCGATATAACCAACATAAATGCTGGATAGGGGAAGATTTTCTAACAAAAAATAGAATAAGTTATTATTCTGACTCTTATTTATTAATAATGATAATAAAGAAAGCCACAGTCTTTAACACTTGTCACATAGTAAGACATTAATATTTCCACCAATATGTAATTTTAATAATAATAATAACCTCTTCAGAGGAGCATTACCTTGCCATGCTGGGAAAGCTTGTGAGCTCTATAGCTCGGGACAGGTTAACCTTGCAATGAAGGAACAAGTTCAGTGTGAGATCTTTGTATCAATGCTTGGAGTAATTAAGGAAGATGGGTGTAGGTAATAAGAAAAACTTACTTTAGAGACGGGACAATTGCTTGCTATAGAAATATTTGGATATTGTTCATGCAATTTTATGTAAACATTTACAACTAATTACTTCATTCGACTTGTTGAAGGCATGCGACTTGAATAGCGATGGCGTGGCAGCCATGATATCTTATCTTATCTGGTACAGAGGGTAGATTATCGCAAGCGATAATCTGCGGCACCTACTCCTACGAGGGAGTTTTGCGCCATCCCATTAATAACGACTGCTACGAGATGACAGTAGCAGTCGGGACCGACGGCTTAACGTGCCCTCCGAAGCACGGGGGGTTTCATGATGGAAAAGCTGCTGGGGATAAACGAACCAGAGGCTGTCACCAACTGCTGGAACACCAGCTATGGTCAATCGGCAAATGGGTCAGACCAAAGTCCCCCAACAGCCGCGCCCCAAATAGCTGTCCCGCCAGCGGTGGTTCTCAAGCCCAGGCCGTCACCCAACCAGCAGCTGGCCGCGCCTGAAGTTGCTGAACTCCATCGATTGGCGAGCCAACCGACGAGACAACCAGGCCACGGCCACCCCCGGCAGCCATGATAAGAAATGGTTCTGAAAAGGTGGAAGTGCATGCATTATTAAATAAAAAGTATGAAAAGACCTGGGAAGTGACATGGTAAGTTTTTAAAATATGAAGAGTAAATAATAGTAAGTAAAAATTTTAATCTAGTATATTTACTATATAATTTTATTTTAAAATAATGCTAGGGACTATATTTCAGCCGCACATGAACATAGCCTTATCGCCGCCCGTACTTGATTCTTCATTGCAAGGTTAACCTGTTCCGAACTATAGTGATATTAAGGGCTATGCTGAATATGTTCAACCATACCAGACAGGTCTTATTGAAGTCTCTGACTAAATCTGCTCCTAAATACCCATTTCAACATGGTGAACACGAGAAATTTGAAAGTTATGCCGAATCAGTCTTTTCCGGATTTAACGAGGATCACTGTGAATTCATGTAATAATAATAAACTTTGATGGAAGTGACTGTGCATCTTCAGTTACTGCTTCCACACTTGGTTGATTTTATGAATTTTTTCCATCATATCGGTCGAAGAAGAAATAAATTTTTCTTGTTGATTTTAGTCTATAAACCTTTTAATTTTGATTGCATTCATTCAAGTGTCTATCTTAGATTTCTAAAATGAATGATATACTAAATGATGAAATAGTAATAAAATTTTGATGTATTAATGTTAATAGGTACAATTACCTCATTTATAATTTTATAATAATAATTTATTTTTGTAATAGGGCTTTGGATGCTCTCGAAAATTCTTACAATATCCTAAAAGAAAAGGAATGGATAAAAAATTGCATTTTGACTTTTGAAGGATTAGGACATTTTCGAAATCAAGTAAGAACATAGCTTTTATTTTCCTTAATTTCATTTAAGAACATCATATAAGTGTAAATTACAGGTTGTTGTTGTTGGTGTTTTTTAATGATTTTGGTATGTTTTACTCTAGTTCAGTCTTGCTGAAGGTATGAAACAGCTCAACTCATACTGATCTAATGATTTTCACATTGATTATTCAGAGCAAGTCAAAATGATTGACCCGATTTCAGAATTTACTCTGTCAGATCTAATGAACATATGGTATTGTGAGACATGTGATATGAAAGGTAAACGTTCAAAGTTTATTTCAAACACATCACATCACCAATGCCCTTGAACGCTAATCACAGAGTTGTTTACATGATAGTCAAGCACACAGAACGATCTCTGTTCTCCAGTCAGTGCCATTTTCTTTAACTGCTCGCTGCTGATTGTTAGTGGTCGAAATTGAAAACACTGCATGGAACCTAAACTGTGAAAGTTAACCTTTCGAAGCACATGTCCCACATTAAGATACGTTCATTAGACATTACTGTATAAATGTCTGAAATCAGGTCCGTCATTTTGACTTGCCCTGTATATAAATTTATTGCTCTTAATTCAAGTTCATTAAAATCTGATATCAAGAAATTCTTTTTTTTACTTTAAAAAATTAATTTATTATGAGATCTCCTAAATTTTTATGACCATCAGTTTAATAGCATTTTACAAGCAAGAAGCAGTTTGTGATGACATCAATGGTGATGCTGAATGTTATTGTTGGGATGGAATGGGATCTACCAGAAGCTTTTTATTATGCTGGCGAAATTTCAATTTTTTAAATATTGGAAACAAGGTCAATCATAAGCATTTGGACCTTTGCAAATTAATTATGCTTGTTTACTATATAAATTTATTTAACAGTATCATATTTATTCTACTATAATGCGCATCTTGTATAATGCGATTCCATTTTTAGAGCCCAAAAAAATAGTAAGAATTTTATCCTCTTGTATAATGCGGTCCCCATTTTTGACTTGTCGTGAGAAATAAAATAGGCAAGAATATACAGAAAAGGAAAGAAGAAAGGGGGGGGGGGGGAATCTCTTTATTTTACTATTTCTATTACCAGTCACTGCTTTTCAGGTCATAAAAAGTGGAAAACATCATGAGTTCATTACAGAAAAGTGAAAAACGTTTATAAAGTTCCATTATAGGGAAGAGGGAGAATGGCTTATTGATAGTCTCTGACAACACTTCCTAGAAAGAAAGCCTATGCCCTGAAAATTTATACATTGCTACATGGCCATAGGTAGTCATAATTTAGAGCTTATTATTGGTAGAAATACGATTAACAATAGGGAGTGCAAGTGTGACGTCAGTCCTTGGAATTCTTCAGTCACGTGACTCGATTTGGTTCCAAACAAGTCTTCTCGCTTCGGGATTTAACATGGTTCCAACGTAGGGATGGAATAAAATCATTTTGTATAAGCCCAGTGTTTATAACACATTTAAGATGTGAAATTGTTTAGTTCCTCGCTGCTCAAGAAGGAGCCAAAACAGCGATTTAGACATCTATCGTTTTCCCAAAGAAAGAAAGATCCGCGAACGATGGCATTCTTTTGTTAAGTGATTAAAAATGATTAAAAAGCGTTCTAATATTAATGTATACATTATATAATGGTACTAAATGTCTTAATAATAATATAAATTACACAAATTAACATAATAATTTAAGAGATGTCATTTTTACTGGCCGCCCGTTTCAACGTTACTAGTACGTATATTGCATGGTTCCAATGTTTGGAACCAGCGATCCCATTTCTAGGCTCTTGGCCCGTTCATCGCACAAATGACGTCAGCTGTGACGTAGTCACTTGCACTCCCTATACCTTTTTATGATGTAACAATGTATGAATTTTCAGGGCACAGACTTTCCTTCTGTTTAGATGTTCGTTAATTTATTCAAAATGGCGGCATGCAAAGTGAGCCGTGTTTCTAACTTCTAAGTTAGTTTCCTTATTTTATTTAGTGATATTTATAAATATCCAACATTTTTTATAGGTGATTACTGTTAACAATAATAAATATATGTTAATTTAATAAAATTTAAGTGGGGAAAATTAAGAGGAGAATGGCAGTGTTTGTTAATTTATTCAAAATGGCGGCATACGAAGTGAGCCAGTTTAATTCTCCATCGAAGTTAGTTTCCTTATAAGTGGGAAAGTTATAAGATCGACACAGTTTTGAAGTTATTTTCTTAGCCTTTGGTGATGGAAAATTAAAATAATAAGTCAATTACTTTGCTGTATAATGAACTGTACATTGTATATACTGTATATTAATGTACTGTGATGCATATTATATGCTAGCTTCATTTGAACTTTATCAGCCTGAAGTTCATTTGTTGACCCCCCCCCACCCCCCCGTCATTGCAGGGATATTATTATACACTAGTATAATACAGTCCCACAAATTTAGGTGCTTTTTTAGGCTAAAATTTTTTGCATTATAATAGAATAAATACGGTAATTATGGAAGTCAAATTCTAAACAAAAATTAGCTTTTAATTTTAATTATCATAATTATCCAACTAGGGGCGTGGTAGATTTTCTCAGTATGATGCCAATCTAGGCAAATGTTGCCAAAAGCCTCCACCCCTCCCCCTTTTTACGGTGCCACTTGATGCGGCTGCCTCTTCATCATAGCACGCCATGGCCCTGTATCCGACTAGGAAGTCGAGAGAGATTTGACTTCTGTTTTGTGCATAATAATTATCGACACCACATTCCATTTTTTTTCTTGTCAAAAAATTTGGACCTTATTACCTCGTATATTATGTGAAACTTATAACATTGTTTTTAAAAATCTTTCTAATTCCTTTTGAAAGGTATGAAAGAGTATATATAGCTTTAAAAAATTCAAAGGGGCGATTCTTTGAGTCAGTTTAAGAATACTTTGTCCTCTGATGATTTTTGGAATGCCACTTTGTTTCGAAGATACAAGGCGAAAAGGCTTTTTGACAAAAACAATACTGATATCTTTTAACAACATTCTGATTACTAAAACTGGCTCATTTTTGCACTCACATCAAGTTAGTGCAGACATTGAAAGGCAGTTTACCCGTTAGTTCACACTACCCCAGTGGAAAATGTAGAAGTTTGAGGAATCGGATAAGCATGGGTGTAATGCAACAAGAAACAGCCCCGGTGTTTTTGAAAGAGTTTGGTAGTCATTGAGGAGAAGATTGGATTCATTCATCCTAGCTGGTGGTAGTTATTTTCAGCCGTTAGTGTAGATTAACAATCTTTACATGTAATATTAGGTAATAAAAGACTGGTTTTGTCAAAAGTTTTATTGCCCTGTATCTTTGAAACAAAGTGGCATTCCGAAAATCATCAAAGGACAAAAGATTCTTAAAATAACCCAAAGAATCATCCCTTGAATTTTTGCTGTATGTTTAGTACACTGTTTGTGCATTTACAAATTTTTAATTGACTCTTTGGCCTGTTGCTTGCTTAATAAATAATTATATTTTTCAGCTTTTATTGTCTTTAATTTAAAAAAAAAGAAAAGAAAAAAAATTACTAATAAACTTACTCAAACTTTACTCTTCATCTTTTAACCCGAGGGGGGGGGTTAGGTTAGGTTTCTCTATGAATTAGGTTTCTAAAACTAACCTGCCTGTTGGAAGACATAAAGGTGTTTTTTTCAGAGTAACAGTGTGTACAGCAATAGTCACTGTCATTGGTAAAGCATGCGACCTAACAGACCTTGAAAAAGGTATGATCATCGGGCACCGTGCAAAAGGCAGGCACGTTTTCATGGCATATATTGGTTCCATTACTTCGTCTGGAAGGTACAGTCAATAGCTGTGCATGCTTATCCAGCATTGCCAACCAGGTGGATACCTGCGAATGATGGTATCTTTCAACAGGATAATGCCACATGCCACGTGGCCAAAATTTGCCGTGCATTGTTCGAGAAACATGAGGATGAGTTCCACTTATTACCCTGGCCTCCAAACTCCCCAGATCTTAATCCTTGTGAGAATATGTGGGAACAGCTGGATTGACACATCAGACAGCAAGACCCTCCATCCCGGAATCTTCATGAGTTACGTCATGCTCTGTTGTTCGCATGGACACAGATTCCTATTGCCACCTGCCAAGCACTCATTGAGTCCATGCCCCATTGCCTAGCTGATGTTTTGGCTGCAAAAGGAGGCAATTTGGGTTATTAGGTAGGTGGTCATAATTCAGTGACTCGGTCCTGTATATGTGACTGATTATGACTCTTAAGTCCACAGCCCTGATAGTGAAAAAGGTTTTCTGCAATCATTTATTATTATATACATTAGTATGTGAACTAGATTTTTGAGAAGCGTTTTAATTTTTTTTTCCAGGTTCTTTTTGCGAAGATCAAAGAAGGGCCTGAATTAGAGCATCTAAAGGAATTAGTAGGTAATTTAAAAGAACATACATTCAAGTTTTATTTAAATTAAATTTTGATGTTAATTTTATGTGCTGTCTGGAAATGTAATTTCTATCGTTAATTTATTAAATATGATATCTCCAGCAGCTTAAATCTTATTGCTGACGGTCAGCAACAATGGCACATCTCGAAAAATTTTCACGAATGAATTAACCCATACATAATACAAATAGTCAGATTGGACTATTTACCACCCAACAACATTGGCACCATGTTATTTTACATAAAAAAATATGATACAGTTTAATACAAAATGAACCTTAACATAGGCAGTTCATACAATCAATTTGCAAATCATATTTTCTCAAAGTTTTCATTTTGAAATGTGCTATTGTTGCAGCCCATGAGCATTATTCTTTTATAATGTTTAGTGAACAATGTATGTAACAAAATGCAGAGGTTTGGGCCACTTACTTCCTTACTGTAAATCATTGGATTAGATGGTTACTGAGATAGTCCCAAGCTTCAATTAACCAAACTGTATATTTGAATAGTTACTTTTATGCTGAATTACCAGAAAAATTAATATAAATAAGCTCATGCATAATACGAGAGAAAATCAAAAAGTAACAAAAATTTATTTTTTTACAAAAACTTTGTAGTAGGTGATGGGAAAAGTGGATATACTTTTTGAACTTATTGTCTTCACCTATTGTTTAAAAGCACCGTGAAGGTGCTGACACTAGTAGAGGCATGCAGTCGCAATCGGCAAGATGGCATTGTTGATCACATCGTCCACGCTGGGAGAACAAAGAGTAGTAAATCGTTTCCTTCATGTGAAAGGTCATCTACCCAAGGAAATTCGCAATGTGTACGGCAACAACTGCTGCATGGCTTAAGCAAATGTGCAAAAAGTTTACCAAGGGAAGAACGAGTCTCGTTGATGAAGCCCGCAGGAAACGGACTTCTATGCGATGCGCATTCAAAAACTTGTACCACGATGGGACAAATGTCTTAATCGCAATGGCTCATATGTAGAGAAATTGATGTGTACTTTGTATGTTTTGTTTGTTCATGTCTGCTCCAGCACTTTCTTAAAAAAAAAAAAAAAAAAATAACGCTACTTTTTGATTTTCACTCGTAGATTCTTCCTATACATGTCAATCGTTTCGATGCTAGTGTGTGTATATAAACCGATAGATATCTGTGGCAGCTTCTAGAGCTACTTATGCTGTGAGAATGGTATCATTATTTTGAGTGACTTTAAACACTGTAAAATAGTTGGAGCTCATCAGCTCTGTCCTACCATTTCAGAGTTTGAATTTTCGTGTACAACCATTGCAAGGATGTTCTGTTACTGCAAGAATTCCAGCAAACATTGAAATTACAAAAGTGCTGTGGCCATAAAAAGACACTGGATGAACATGAACCAGTATTGGCTGGCAAGAATTGTTTCATGCAATAGGCATGCAACACTGCCTCAGATAAAATCAAAATTCAATGCTGTGGCCTCAACAATCATCAGCATGAGGGCTGTGCAATGTTCCCTTCATGGTATGGGCTTTAGGACCTGAAGCTCAGCCCAAGTAGCCTTGATGAATGCATGACATAGGGCTATGTGCCTTGGCTGGCCTCACGAGCACTGCCAATAGACACTTGAAGACTGGAAATGGGTGGCTGGGTCTGACAAATTGCATTTTCAACTGTTTCAGGCTGAAGGTAGAATCCATGTGTGAAGAAACCCTCATGAAGCCATGGACCCCTTATGCAACAAGGTGGTGGCTGATGGTGGTTTGCAGCATGTTCAGTTAGCTTCCAATGGAAGCCCTGAGATATATGAACTTCTCCTGGATAAGCATAGTTCCCTCTAAGCTGCGCAAGTGTGTGGGCAGAAAATTTTAATGGCATTGCAATAAATTGCACAGAGAAATTTATTCCTTGTGCACTTATAAACACTATAAAAAATTAACATCATCTAAAAAATTATCGAAAAAGGCCTTTGTTTTTGTTTGATTTTTTATTTTTATTTTTTTGCCCACAGTTGATTTAGGGCTGCAGAATTCTCAAAAAAAATTACAGGGAACTATGCTGATAGATAAATGCTATCTGTGCATTCTTTCTGATGGATTACACCAATTCATATCCTGCATTCATCCTGACAGATTTAGCATCTTCCACAGGATTGTGTGCTTCCACAAGTCTACAGCCACCAAATTGTGGTTAGAGGAACACTCATCCAAGCTTATCATGGCAACCTAGATAATCAGGCCTCATATTATACACATCTGGGATGCTATGCAACAACAGAATTGTGGATCACTTTACAGAAACAATCGTGTTCACTGCCTGCAGAATACTTCCAGAAGCTTGTGGAGTCCATGCCCCATCATTTTTATGCAGTCTACTGCTGTAAAAGTATTAAACTGATGTACTAATTTTTCTGACACTTTGTTGCATTTTTGAATTTTATGTGCATAACAATTTTATGCATACCATGGCCTTTTTTTTTTATAGTGTCATTGCAGGTTTATTGTTTTCACTTGACCATATCAGCATATATAGAAATTCGTAAGTGTGCCTTGGCAATCACCAAGCATGACTCTCTTATCCTTTATTCCGAGAAGAAAACGTTTTAGTAGGCATATTTTGACAGAATCAAGAAAATGAATGGAAGGGTGCTTTATGCTATTACTAGGGGAAATCTGTCTCTGTCTGTCTGTAACTGGATCTTCTCTAAGCGTATGAAAGATTTTCAAAATCCTTTTTCACAAATCGATAAATATGGATCATTGCACAGACCAGTTCGGGATGCCTGAAATCGGTGCATGGCACGTGCTGGATTAGTTCCATTATTTAACCTCAGGTCCTTTTGAAAAAATATTTCGAGGAGAACAGATTTTTGCCTCTGTGCTATGTTTTAGCCAAGTGAAGAATTAATAGCTTGCATTTAATAAGACAACTGCATTGCTGTAAACATCTCTTGTGGTTGTCTCACAGGTAATAAATGCCATAATTTACAAAGAAATTTGGTCCGTCGTATAACCTTTCAGGTAATAAGGGAATTCTGAGCTGAAATAAAATGACTTGAAATATCAATACTGCATGCGTTCTTTTTTCTTCCAGCATGACAGCAGAATTCATGTATTAGGATGGAGAAATACTAACATAAATGCAGTATTCTAGTCGCTCCATCCAAAATTCTTGCATGGTTTCTAAAACAATTTTTTTTTAAATTACTTTTTTTTCAGATAAACAAATCAAACTTCAGTAAGTAATTGTTCTACCATGAATATATTTTCTTTTGTAGTAATGTTTATTTACTGCTTATTTATGATGTCGAATTTTTAGGAAATGCTTACAGTTTTTACAAGACTTACACTGACTGAGCAAAACTCATGGGATAGCAGGTTGCTGATTCGCGATATGACACCACGTGTGTTCCACGCCCCCGAGGCCTATGTGGTGGCCGCAGTTGTTTGTTAGACCTTGTGGGAAGTGGCTATGTGCTTGATTCATGTGAAATGCAACGTCGCCGTGAATTGATGGCATTCGAACGGGGCATGGTGGTGGGTGCCTGACGCATGGGAATTTCGATTTGGCGATCATGCATGAATGCGGCTTCACACATTCAGCTGTGTCTAGGATGTACCGAGAATGGTTGGAGGAAGGCGTATCAGTCCACAACAGACACCATACAATCACCCTCGATGACCATGACTAGCGACACAGTCAACAGAGACAAGGAGGGCCACAGTGCTACAAATCACGGACCAATTCAACATCGACTGAGCTAGAAACTTCTCCCAGTGGACAATCCGCAGGACAATCCTCGGCTATGGGAGCCGTCGCCCTATGCGGGTACCACTGTTAACCCCACATCATCGGACACTCCGGCATGCATTTGCCACCAATCACATCGGATGGACACTGCAATAGAGGTGTAAGGTCATATGGTCGGACGAGTCATGGTATCAACTGTTCCATGCCGATGGGAGGCACTGTGTGTGGCGCAGAGCTCATGAGGTGATGGATCTGTCAGGCCAAGAAGGCTTGGTTCAGGGCAGTGGGGTATCAGTCATGGTCTGGGGTGTGTTTTCCTGATATGGAATGGGCCCCCTTGTTCTTCTGGAAAACACATTGAATGATCTGCAGTATCGTCTACTGCTCGAAGACCATCTTGACCCATATTTGGCCTTCCAACACCCCAATGACCTTGCAATGCGGCACCACATCACTCCATTGTCGGCAGAGAATGGTTCAAAGAGCATGTAGGGGAGGTGCAACGACTGGACTGGCCACCTCGAAGCCTTGAGCATATCTGAGATGCCATTGAACTCAGGCTCTATGCATTGGTTCCTCCACCCATGAACAGATCGCAATTGGCTACCGCTCTTCAGAATCTGCGATGTCATCTACCTCCAGAAGTGTAACAGGAACTTGCAGACTCACTTCCATGCTGTATCGCTGCTCTCCACAGGGTCAGAGGGAGCCCGTCCAGATATTACGTGACTATCCCATGAGTTTTGCTTAGTCAGTAAATTTTTGTAAATTCTAAAAGTTTCTGTTGAAGGACTCCTGTTCCTGAATAAAGTTTCTAGAACTGCTCATTAAGAAGAGCAGCCAGTGTGCATTATAAAAAATTTTTTTTATTTAAATTAAAACTTTACACTTTAATTTTTTTTTGAAGAAATTATACAAGCTGCCTTTGAAGAGAAAGGCTTCCCAAGAGAAAAGTTGCATTTTACTCCCCATTTGACAATAGTGAAATTATCCAAGTCAGCAAAACTTCGCTTTAAGGTATGAACATTACATCTTTATTAAGAAATTTGATGTAAAAGCTGTTAAATGTCCAGAAGAAACTTTAAAATTTTTAGAACACAAACTAAGAGTATCAAGTTATTTTAAGATAATGAAAACTATCCATACAAGAAATTTATGTTTGAACAATAATGAAAACATTTTCAGCATATTACAAAGAAACTCCAAAAGTTTTATTCGATATAGTCATCCTGTTGCAGAAACTGCTCATAGGAGACCCTAGCATCAGCATAACAAGAGATGGTATCTACCATAGCAAAAGCATAGTGTGTATAGTCCATTTCCCTATATCGATAGAGAAACTCACGTGTGACTAACGTGACCTCTTCAGAAGTAGTCTCTTTACATGTCATTCCTCCTATGTCACATGACTCGGATGAATCGGTCTTGTTTTTTTTCTTCTCCTTTTCATGCCTTTTACCCTTTTTTCTTCCAAAATGTCAAAAGAAGTGATTTTATTATATTTTATTTATGAAATGGAATTTTAAAAACTTCAGCCATTTTTCTCCTACCAAAGACGAAAGCTAACCTTGACCTTCAAGGTAAGGTCAGTGCTTATATCATCATAAATCAGTTGTGCAGAACTTTTTTATTATTTTTTTTTTTTTTTTAAATACCATAAGTTAACCTGTATTTCCTCTGAAGAGTTATCAGTGATTTTGTTTCAGCAAACCATATTACCAGTGCCTCCTATGAGCAGTACTCTGGCTCCCCTTATCAGTGTGGGATGAAATATTTGAGGTTTAGAACTTGGAGATTCTTCCCACTTTCCAATGAGAGCAGTTAGTGAAAATGATAGTTTGCCTACATTAGGTTGTCTGTGTGGCATTCCAATCAAACTTAAAGAGATTTAATGATGGAGAACACAAAGGTCAATCCATGTGCTAGAATCTTCTTTAAACATGTTGTCCATCATTTGAGCTCTTAAGATGTAGCAGGGATTGGCAAGCTATGGCCCTTGAGCTGCATGCCGCTCTAAAACTCTTTGACGCTGTCCGTGACAGTAAAATGCTTCATAGTGTGGGAAACTACAGATTATGTGGTGATCGTTAATAAACGTTAAATTCTGTTTGTGGCCCTTGACAACTTTTGTTGGGCGATGTGACTTGGAAAATAAAAGAGTTTGGTCATCATGAGATAGAGCATTATTGATTATGAAAATTTATAACTGTTGTAGTGTAAGGCACAAGTGTTGCTGCCTGTCCATGTTTGATCCTGACAGTCTGGTATTTTGACTCCTTGTTTGATAATACTGTTAGGTATAATTTTTGCTTATTCTTTGAGGGAGTCTGGGATTTTTGCATTACCCAACGGCAACACTGGGCATGATAATTATCATAGGTGTGGAAAATCTCATGTCTGTACCTCTGAGCTATCAGCCAGCTGTTTTGGATGACATACATAATGTCTGCAAGTTACCAATACTGATGCTTGTCTATACTTTGATATTAAAATTTACTTCATTTTATAACCAAATTGGCCTGTATATTCAGATACTTTTACCATTGCTTTACAAGTCCTTGAAAGCAAATGAGGAACATCTTGAGCTGTGACTGCATCAGTTTTGCAACAGTGACCACCTAGATGATTTTTACCAAATGGTTGGAAATCACTGGGATCTGATTCAATGATATAAAGTGGAATGCTAGCAACATCTCCTGCATTTGAATGGCTGAAAATACAAATAAACTAAGTCCACTTTCAATAAATTGTGGAATAACACCAATTGTGGACCAATACCACATTTTAGGACAAGAAAAATTATTTTTTTGAGCACAGTAACATGCATCTCTTTGTGTACATCACGATTCCTCATTTGTTTAATAAAGTAATGGCTTAAACTCTAAATTACTATGAATGTCAAAAATGTGACTTAGTCTACTGGTATTTTCAGCATCCATTTGTCTGGCTTTGTGAGGGCAGGCATTGTCATTCAAGAGAAATACACCTGCTATCAGGAATCCAGTCTTTTCACAATTCTTGCAGAGTGGCATAGTCAAACCATAAGATCTAGAGCCCTGAGTGAAATGATCGATTAACGAAAAAAGGGGAGTAAGGATGATAATTCCTGGACGGGGGAAGTATATTAGTCGTGTCTGAGAATTAATTTCCATTTTTTTAGTTTGGTAATTTAGTTTGTTACTTCCCTTTTTTTGTTAATCGATCATTCTACTCAGAGCTCTAGATTAGTGATGAGCGTGATTTCACTACCTGTGACTTTTTCACTGATAGTGATATTTCACAGGTAATTACTGTTACTCTCGAACATTCAAAACCGTTACCAGTGATTTTCACAAACGCTACTCTCGAACCTGTTATCGTTACCAGTCGTGATTTTACCAGAGACAAATGAAAGTAATTTTACTTTCATGTGTCTCTGGATTTTAAGTGTGATTTTCACTGTTTCACGGTCAATCGAGGAAACTGACGCATGCGTTAACAATTACAACTCTTTTAACCAATCAGAATGCACAGGAAAGAGGGCATTCGCTTTTTCCGTGATGTTTTCTAGTGATCGTTGATTAATTGACCAAGCAATTCGTACTAGTGCTTGTTTCTATGTCGTTTATCGATAATATTTCGTACATAAAGTTTCCTTTCATAAAAACATAAGGAAGAGCATGTAAAGGCTCCTGGTATATTTATTTTACTCGTGTCTGCAATTGATAAACAATAGATGTGATATCTAATTCTAGTACCGTGATTTCTTTACCTTGTAGACATTTGCATACTCAGAGGGATAGCAACTAATTTTATTGTCGATACATTAATTATGCAATGATCAAACATGAAACGATATATATGGGGGACCGGGAGAACTTCGTCAAATATCGATGGCATCGATAATTTTTAATTGAATTACTTGTAATTAATAAATCCAAATAAGAAAAACGGGACAATCCCACAAAACCGAGACGTCACCCTATATATACTCGCCACAAGCAGTTTGTTAATACAATGATAAAAAGCTGAATATAAAACTGTATAACAACAATTATATGATATCATATAGTTAACAACAGTGGCATAGTCAAAGTGAGGAGGGGGCGGGGTAAGGAGCTACACTTCTCCCGCATTTTCATTGCTTTAGGGGTCGAAAATTGCAATGAAAGAATTGTCTGTGATATCCCCCCTCCCCCCCCATCCCCAGAGGAATTTCTGGGTATGCTATTGCTTACTATAGCTATATCTGGGTATGCTATTGACTTGGTATATTATCCCAGGGAAATGGAAAATCAACAGAATGGAAGGGTATACTTTCACAATAAAATATTGTATAATTATGTATACAAGTTCACTTCTGTTTAAAAATATAAATTACTCGTTTATTAGAATATCACCATCCACGCGCTAAGAAATTACCATATTACTCCAATAAATTTTGTATTCAAATATACTGAGAATAATTGAAAATAAAATTACATGCGCTAGAGGCTGATCCAAAAGCCATTTCACCCGAAGTTACTGTTTTCAAGTTATTGCGTGAACTGACTTCTGGATCACTCCGTATATTTCTTGGAAAAATTATGATCCCTTTATTTTATAAAGCAAACAGCATTACTTATTTGACTTTAACAATGGGCGAAGTCAAAAAATGCACGTCATTTACCTTTGCTATGCCACTTATAGTGACCTATTGTTTAGGGCAAATAAGTAATACCTGTTTGCTAAATTAAATAAGTAATAAACGGGTCATAATTTTTTCGAGAATTATATTATTTAATTTTCGAAATTTGGATAAAGAAACTTAGTGGTGTATTTAAATTTCTTAGCAGATGAAGGAGGGGGGTGGGTAAATTCACAAGTAAACAACTAATTTATTTTTTAAAGGGGAGTGAATTAATCACGATAATACAAGTTTACAAAAACTAAATAATATACTACTCTCCATTTTATTTCACCAAGGCGTCGTTATAGATTATATACTCTTTAATAAACTCCTGTTTATACTGATTGGTATAAAACAATGTTTACTTCGCCACCACGTTCTCTTTAATGATTAATAGTAGTGAATCATCATCTCCGTTTGTCTAAGGAGCAGGAAAAAAACAAGTCGTGATTTCACGTTCACAGGTAAAAATCACTGATATCAAAAAGTAGCAGTCACAGTTATACCTGTGAACGTAGAATCACGACTTAGCTCATCACTACTCTAGATCTTACGGTTTGACTATACAGAAAGTGTTGGCATTGATAGTCCCTTTATAAAGCTATAATTTGAGCAGCATATGATGCCCCTGTATGCTCCAAAGCATAATCTTGCAATTTAAATAATTTTGAACTTTTTGATGGATGGGAAGGCTTACTTCATTCTATGAAGGATCACTTGATTGAGGTTTAAAATAGTGAATGCAAGACTTGTCCCCTGTAACAATCCGTATCATGGTGTCTCCATTTCTGCTGTATACCAAACTGAGGTGTTGCAAGGACGACAGACAACTGGAAGGGGATCCATCATGCACAAACTGTCTGAAATTTTAGTTGCTCATGCATGATGTAAGCATTTCCATGAGAGCAACCTATAGCATGGGCTAAGTCGTTGATCATCACATCCCAGTCATTATAGATTATTTGTTCCATACACAGCACTGTGGCATTGGTTGCGAACTTTATGGGATCACGAGATCACTCCTGATCTGTGATGATTTATTGTCCTTTGTTGAATTCCTGGATCCAATTGAACATATCTTTTCATGATGTACAGTTTTACCATACATGGGATTCATGTCAGAATGTGTGGACAGTCCATTGGCCCATAGAAAAATCACAATTGCACACCATTCTTCTTGCATACATTCATGGAATACACTTATCTTTCACTGTCTCCCATTGACTAACTGTAGACTGCAGCCTCTACTTTCTAACCTATATGAGCCACATCTACTGGCAAAAACGTGCATGCTGAATTTGAAATGACATTTGCTATTTCGATGACTGAGGTGTATTTATTGTCTTACCCTTGTAAAATATTCAAATAATGAATAAACAATTTACCCTTTTACATATACGCAATTTGTTTTCAATTTTGAGGAACATTGATTAAAAAAAAGTCCATGTGTTAACAGTGTCAAGTACAAGAGGAAATATTCAGATGTTTGTTGTTTTTCCTAAATCTACTTTATAGAATAACTGTTTATTTATTTATTTTTTTCTTCTTCCCTATCTCGAACTAATGACTGAAAGACTGAAAAAGATAACGTGATTTCTTATGAATTTAGTAATGAATCTAAATTTTTTTATTTGGAATGTATATTTGAAATAAAAGATCATCTTGATGGTGATAATAACTGTCTATGACTTGTGGGTATTTGGTAATGAGTATACACATCCCCAAGTGTTCTTCCACACAAATGAGAATTTATTCAGCGTGTGCAAAAGTGGTAGTATAAGCAAAAGTGTTGTTGCTAATGTTAGAGTATGGGAGTGAAACGAGTTTATGGTGCAACATCTGACCTGAGTAAACAAGACAGCTTTTCAAATGAAAATGTAATGTGTGTGTGTGGAATGTAAGAAATAAAAATGTGTTATATATACTTGGGGATGATTTGGACATACTGAATGATTAAATAATTAAACCTATGATTAAACCTATGCATGGGAAATGTCTGATAGGGAGACTACTCCAATCCAGAGTTTGATTAAATTAAGTTGATGAGTTACTTGAGGATATTTGGTTTTGAGAGCTTAGATGATTCTGTATGAACAAAAGAATGACTGTGGATGATGCATTAATTGTTAGGTAGTAATAAATGATATGTCTAATTGAGTGTAGCATAAAAAGTTCTGTAGTTTCATTTTATTACAGTAATTTAGTGATATGTCTAATGTCTTTGTATCTCTTTCTATGCTCTTCCTACCATCTTGGGAGGATTATGGCATGATGTGTTGTTAATAGCTGATACATATTACCATTTTAATTTCCCTTCCATTTTTTTTTTTTGTGTTTCTCAAGAAAATAAAGTCCATTCCTCATGAAGTGTATAAAGAACATGCAACAGCTTTATTGGGAACGCAACGCATTGATGGGATCCAACTTTTGCAGATGGGTGGAAAGGCTGACTCTGGTTACTATCAGTGCCTCAAGGAACATCCCTTTCCAAGCTCTTCATAGAAAACTGCATGAAAATTTTACAGAAGAAAGTTCTGTACATTTTCATTTTAATCATTCAATGAATATGCATTTTTCATGTAGTTTGCATGCAATATTATACATGTATTATGCATATTGGGTACACTTCAGGAAGTGTATTCAGAATTTTGTATTAGCAGTTAAAGAATTTGTACATATATAGACATATATATGTAAATACACTCATATCTATATGTATATATATTCATCATATACATGTAATATTCTTTTATATGATGAATGAAGAGTACCTAAGTAGAGCCACCAATTCATATGTTTATTTTGTAATATTTGTTCATATTACAGATATTGATACAGTTCAACTTATCACTTGGATGATTATTATTAATCTTTTTATCTCGTTTTATTTATAATTTTTCAATGAATCCTTGTTTAATTTGTCATCTTTTCAAAAATGAAACCTTGTCTAACTTGACGATAGATTCAGTCATTCTGGTCTTAATCTATAATTGAAATTTTAAATTTAATGGTATTAAATATGATTTTTATTTGGAAAACAAACAATTAGAATTTCAAATACTCTTCATGATATGAATTGAGTTAACTTGGAAGCAAATACAACCACATGTACATAAAACTCAGCAAAATAACTTTTTTTATTTTGCCAAAAACATCTTGTATGAAATAAGCATAGTTCTAAAATATTTTTGATATTATATTTTTCATTGTCATGTTTTAACTGCAAATGAACTTTGTTGTTATTACATTCATGTATTTGGAAAAAATAATTAAGATTTTTGATGATATTGTAGATCAGTTATTGTTAGTTCAGACTACAAACATTGCTTGTACGATATAGATTGTGAAGCAGTAATTTTAAAAATATAATAAGTAAATTTAAATATAAAAAAATCTGAAAGCATCCTCCATTATTATTAGATACATGCATGCGTACACGAGAGTGGTTTGAGGATTAAGTTGTTTCGTGAGTCTAAAGATGGTGCCACCAGTTCGTTCATACACGATTGTGTATTTAGTGCCATCCGTACAAAAACAGGAGAGCATA
>JAHWFO010047825.1:3870871-3895779 GCA_023313115.1 Rhysida immarginata | reverse complement strand
AGACTGGATCGTTCCCTATAACTCCAAACTAAATAGTGAATAAGACATGCCCATGGTAAGCAATATTTCAAATATTAACCTTCTACATCAAAAAATGTAGAAATACCAGGTCGTTGCGTATCAAATGTCAGATTGCAGAGGTCATCTTTAATGGCCCTCTAGAAAGGACACCTTCACACGTGCTATTCGAAATAACCCCCATTGCAATCCAAACATTGTTGCCAACGATTTGGCAGCTTCTCGAGCCCTCTCCGATAGAATCCATGGTCAAGGGACTCAATAAACTCCCGGAATGCGTTTTCGACGTCTGCTTGGGTTAGGAATGTTTTCCTCCGGAGAAAATTGTCCAGGCTCTGGAAAAGATGGTAGTCGGTAGGGGAGAGGTCCGGAGAGTACAAGGGGTGTGGAAGCACCTCGTAGCCCATAGAGCACTAGATGTAGCGATGCACAATTTGCTGTTTGTTGCTGACACAGTTTTGTGTGCATACAATGCAGTTCACGACAGTAGGTCGCAGCGGTGATCGTCTCCCCCTGCTGCAGGAAGCTGTAATGCACTACACCCAGTGTGACCAGGTTTTTAAACTCGAAATTACTACGGCACAAGGCCTCCCATTACTACATATTACTACGTTAAGTGTCCCAAAATACTACCTTATTACTACAGTAAGGGCAGGGCCGGATTTTCCATTAGCCTAACTAGGATTCAGCCTAGGGCCTCAGGATCAAGAGGGGCCTACATTCAAATTGTTAGCATGAAAAATGGGAGGTGAAAGGGCCTCATAAATGGAATAGCCTAGGGGCCTCTTTTCATCTAAATACAGCCCTGAGTAAGGGGACTTTTTACTAATTATAGATCAGTGCTATACAACGCAAGGCAAGTAGTTAACTTTAAACGAGTCGACAGTGAGAGGGAGTGCAAGGGAGGGCGGCATACTTCAACACCAATTACCAGCACAAAAGCTGTGGCCTACCAGCGAATGCAGTGCGATGCGACTTGATGCGAATGCGAGGCAGCGTGCGGCAGGCGGAGGGAGCGAATGCGGAGTGCGGAAGGAGCGGTGCGGCAAACTACTGGGCTCAGCCCAGGGGACTACTGTCAGGCGTCTGGCGAAAGCGATGTGAGACTGAACGTGAAATCAACTGCAGCCAACTGTGTGAAACGGAAACAACAACATCCACTTCATCCACTCACGCAACGAAACGCAAACTTATCAATCAACACCATCCGATGAGTCAAGGTGGTGTTGCATGTTGGACTGATGACCAATTAGTGCTCATGTTTTAGGATATTACCATAATCTAAGGAAGTTTTAGGATATTACTACACCTATTACTACGGAGATTCAAATATTACTACATATTACTACTTTTTCCACATTAACACGGCTGGGATTTTAGGCCATTTATTACTACGGTAGTAATGAAATTACTACGTCTGGTCACCTGACTACACCTCTTTTTGGTTTCCCGTAAGTTCATGTGGGACCCATTTGTCCTACTTTTTCACCTTGCCGATGGTCCTAAGGTGTCTACTGACAGTCGACGCTGATACAGCATGATCCCCTGCAAGGTCCCGAACAGTTTTTGACGGGTCCTCTTCCACATCGCTTCAGATCAGCGTCATTCAACACGTTGGGCGGTCTGCCGCGAGGCTCATTTGCCAGGTTCGTCACTCCCGCCCGGAATTTTCGGAACCAACGTTGGACAGTACGGTCGTTTATGGTGCCTACACCGAAGAATACCTTATTGATTTATCGAGAGGCGTTGGATGCAGTGTGATTCAACCTGAATTCGTAATGCATTATCACACATAATTCGTATGAAGTCATGACTATCTTCGTTTGGGTTCAAACGCTATTAAATATCGCAGACATGCAAATTTCAGGCAATTGGTCGCTGATAGGTTTATCTCTGGGAATGTACCACTTTGTTATGGGTACTTGCTACTAAACGTGGAAACCGTGCTGAAGCGCGGAACCCACCTCGAAATCCGATATTTGATATGCAACGACCTGATATTAAGGAGACAGTTCTACCGAAGTGGAAAATGAACCCGTTCATCAGCAAAACCGCAACCTCCACCGTTTGTCGATTATAAACGATGTCAAAACTTTTTTCATCCACTTATGCATTTCATCTTTTTCGTTCACGGCACAAATTTCGGGAGTGACCTCAAAGTTATAAATAAACTAGTTATTTCGCTAAAGACAAGTTTAAAAGCCAGGTTCAAAAATACTCGATACTGCCATCCGATACTCGTAGCAATACTCGAGACTTTCGATACTGCAAGTTACTCGATATTAGGGGTATCCAGGCCCGTAGTCAGGGGGGGGGGGGGGGAGTCGACGACCAACCCATTATGGAAAAAGATCCGACTCAGTGGAATTTTTGAAAAAAGGTCCGGAATTTTTGAAAATCGGCCCCCCCAAGATAACGTCCTGGCTACGGCCCTGGTATCGATACCTTAAAGCACTCGATACTATCGGCGTCGGTATCGGCACATCACTACCGACTAATATGGTGGGGCCAACTGAAACGAATAAAAGGAGAGGCTTGGTGGAAAGAAGGGCAAATAAGATGCAGCTGTTTTGCAGGCCATTATTTCAATTTCGATGCAATATGAAACATCGAATATCACCACTAAGAACACTTAAAATCCATGCCCAAACAGATTCATAATTCTAATAAAGTGGCCTCACTTCTGTCTGTGTGTCCATATAAACAGCATTAATTACAAAGGTTATTAAATTGCAGAAAGCGTTTGGCTTATTATTGTTGTTTCTGTCAGAAACCTTATCTAACCTATCTCAATCTGTTCATAAGGGGTAAAATTTAAAGAAAAATAGTGGGTCCATTATATACTTATCGTTTGTTAATTTAGCAATTTCAATCAGAAAAGTTCAAGACGCCTATTCCATAAAAAAAAGGCGATGCATAAATTTTGAGAATGAATAAATAAAACAAATTTTGAGACCTAATGTTAAGTATAACAAATAAGCACCTACAAGCTATAGGCAAAGGCATATTTGACGGTCCATTTTTTAAATGAATACAGTCGAACCTCCTTATAACGAAGTCAATGGGACCTCCCCAAAAAATTTGTTATACGGAAAATTTGTTATATATGTTCGTCAAAAAAAATGTATACACACTTCAGCAAAAGAAAAAAACTATCTAAAAGTTGTAACACTAATTTCATTCCTCTGACTTCCCAGTTGTTCAAAGTGATTATTATAAGCGTTGAGATACTTTTGAATACGGCGAACCTAGGTGGCAGTTGTGGCCTTTAATTTTGTATATATGATAAAAATCGGGATCGTCTTCATTCAATACGTGTAATAATATTGGGATGTAAGCTTTCGATTTTGCTGTTACGGAAAAAATTATAGATAACATCTAATAAAGTGTGTATACATTTTTTTGGCGGACCCTATATAAATAGAAGTGTAATATTTGAGATTTGCATGTTTATCTTGATTGGGACCAAAGAAAAAATTCGTTATATGGGTGTACGTTATAGAGAGGTTCGACTGTATTTTATTTAAATTACTCGGGCGCTATTTAGTACCATTACGCGGAGGACACTGATGGTTCGAATTTTCTTCATTAATCTTTGTCGTATTGCTCACCAGAGGCCGACTCGTGTTCTCTTAGTTTTATGAAGAAAAAAATCACCAATACTATGTATTTTTGTTTAAATTTTATGCAATTTTTAAATAAATAGTTTCTAACATAGACTAAGCTATGTTTTTTAAAATAATTTTGAACTTTGCTTATTTCCCGTAGAGTGCCATTTCTATATGAAATAATCTCCCATTGACGCTGAGAAAAATTCTCTTGATTGTAATAATTATACCAGTAATAAACATCTGTGGACAGGTACTCACTTTAATCAGCAATTGAAAACTTATTTTATGGACAACCAATATAACGACAATTGACTCTGGTACTGATCGCGATCATAGATTAACACCTTTTTGACAGTACTTTAATAGCGTGTTTTTATTAATTATTATATATATTATATTTGCTTCAGCTAGATTCTGATCTTACTTAATGCAGTAAGCTACCTAAATGTACCTAATGTTAGTCGTAGGAAAAATAAAGATAGAGTAATAAGAAATATCGATAATAATGAATCAGTTTCGAGAATCATTTAGTGACGTTATTAATTCGACGGAACCTTAAAGATAGTTTGGCGTCCGGGTGCTGTAGATTTCTAAGAGCCCCGTTTTTCCCATCAAAAGTAAAAAATACATGATTGATCTCGAGGCCCCTGGGTCGAGGCCTATACCCCCACAACTTTCTCGAATCTGTCAGAACGATTTCCATTTTGAGTAGCTCCTGCTCGCCTTCTCTTAAAATTCTGATCATTTCCCCCTGATTTACTGAGGTTAAACAAGATGAAAAGTTATTTAAATAATATGAGTACCACTTACCTTTGATTCGCTAAACCTTCAATTGAAATCAGTAGCGAATGGAAAATATTATTAAAAAATTAAAATGCAACAACACAACAATTACAAATAATTTCTCAACAATTACAACAATTAAATAATCTTTTATTTTATTTTATTCTAATTCTGTATCCAAGTTAAAATTTCAAAACTTAATGACTGTGGATGAGTGTGATTTCTCGAAAACATTTTTACAAACGTTTTTTGATTTGTAAGTTCCCTAATTTATTTTTAGTGTGCTTGTTGTTATTATTTGCTGTTTGATTGACATCGATATTTTTTAATATGTGTTGTTAAATTCATGGTTGTTTCTCTTATTCCACTATGGTTAAATCGATGTTACAATTATTTCAAAACGTTTTCCTTATTTCTTATCGTTTATTAATTCATTAGCTCATTAATTCCGTATTTCTTACTCACAAGGAGAACATGAGTACTCTGACTCATCGATGTTGATTAAAAAAAAAAAAAATTGCACGTGTAGCTTTCACCAAATTAAACATACATGCAAAGCCATTCGACGCACTTCTCAAAATTTTCCGAGAAAAAAAATTCATAAAGTTTGTTATAATTGACTACACTTTATAAATATCCTAATTGTAGCATAGATTTTTATCGTGTTCAGGTGGTCTAGTGGTAAATCAGCTTCTGTTTTGCAGGTACGGGTTCAAATCCCGCCTTCGATAATTTTTTATTCTCTTCGTAAATTTTTTTTAACATGTATGGGAATGTGTAATTCATTTACTAAATATATTTCCGATTTTCCAATTTGCTACCATCATTTTTTTTATAAAATGCATATAAGAATTATTATAATTAAACATAATCTAAAATTTCAAAATAATCTGTAAGAAAACAAAAAACCAAATAAACTGTGTAATTTATAAAAACACTGATGTTTTAAAACCAACGAAAAAGAATTATGTGGATAATTATAATGATAAAGGAAAAGAAAACACTCTTGATATGTTGTGGCTAAAGAGTGTTCTCTTTTCTTTTATCATAATCTAAAATTTCGATTTGCTAAGGTTATTTTTTACATTAATTGAAAGATTATTACAAATTTTATTTATTTCCTTTTTTAAAAAAACCACAAAATAAGTTATAATTCACGTGTTGGTAAAGACAGGAGTAATAGTTAATTCCGTTCATAACAAACTTTTGCTGCTAGAAATAGGAAATTGAAATTTGTTGGCTAATGTGCTAGTTAAAAACGTTAATGAAGGGTGATTGATAAACTATAGATACCAATATGACGCATTATATTTAATAGTAAGTACATGGTGCAATAATTATTTAATCTTTGTGTGACTTAAATGTCATCCCAAAAATTACAAAATTTATAAAAATAATTAAATGTGGATAATTAATCTTTTTTCCTTAAATGCTCCTTAAATCTTTTTTTTTTTATCACATTGGATTATTAACTATAATTCGTATATGGATTTTATTTTAAAAAATGGTGGTAGCAAATTGGAAAATCGGAAATATAATTAGTAAATTAATTACACATTCCCATACATGTTAAAAAAAGTTTACTAAGAGAAAAAAAAATTATCGAAGGCGGGGTTTGAACCCGTACCTGCAAAACAGAAGCCGATTTACCACTAGACAACTTGAACACGATAAAAATCTATGCTACAATTAGAATATTTATAAAGTGTAGTCAATTATAACAAACTTTATGAATTTTTTTCTCGGAAAATTTTGAGAAGTGCGTCGAATGGCTTTGCATGTATGTTTAATTTGGCGAAAGCTACACGTGCAATTTTTTTTTTTTTTTTAATCAACATCGGTGAGTCAGAGTACTCAGGTTCTACTCATCAGTCGAATAAAAATTCAGAAAAGAAAAACACAAAAAAGCCTAGGTCTTTATACGTGAATTGTAGGTGCTAATTCCATATTATTCCAATTCTCTAAATGGAATTTAACTGTTTGGGAAATTTTATGTAGAATGATAACTTTTTATGGGATTGTTTCACAAAGATGCGAAATTTTTTGTTGTCCATTTTCGACATTATTAAAAAATTATTGAAGTTACCCTGGGATCATTATACAAAATACAAAATGTAATTCTACCGTTTCTTGAAATCTGTCATGTCGTTGGCACCGAATGCATTCCCATTGAGTCATTTGAATTAATGCAATAACAAGGCTGTTATTGTATTTGCATAAGTTCAGATGATGCAAAAGATGAGGAGGCAAAGTCGTCGACTGATGAATCACCGTTAACTTATGTGAATCAGAAAGAATTTTACACTGGAATGTAGACAGACTAGGCAGGGATTCGAGTTAAAGCGATGGTAACGACTTTTCCAGCACCTCCTTCCTATTGCAACCTAACTGATGAAGCAATAGCCGTGTTTACTTTTGTCCATTGAATGAAATAGGTAATTTCCACTTCAAAGGGGAAAAGAGTCTTGTTTTGTAAATCGCCCTCTCATGTTTTAACACGACTCTTTTGGTGTCTTTGCTTTTGACTCTTGAGATGTCTAGCTGTTTTCATTTAAAAAGATACCGCTTTATCGAACAAATTGAATATAATCCCATTGGCCAATGGAATAGTGTCACGAGTATTTATTTAAGTTTTATTCAATTATGGATTCTGTTTTTCGTTAGTATAAGAATGACTTGAATCACCCTTTACCGTATAATTTTTATATTATTTCAGAAAATAAGCACAGAGCCGTCTTTGCGATTATTATATATTTGTAGGTTCGTCATCAGAGAAGCATGTACAGGTTTTTCCGATGCATGAAATTAGCATTTTTTTTGCTTAAGCAAATTCATGTTGGTTTCTCTCGAACGTTACTGACTCAGCTGTTTCCATCGGTACTTCTGAATAATTTAATTATCTGAATAAATATTTAACTGCCACTTATGCTTTCTTTTTATCATAACGTGTAAAATATCAGTTGGTTCAATAGTGAATGTCCTATTTCAAAACATTAGGCAAAAGCAGAATTAAACCACTCCAACGTTGGGCTGTAGAATTTTGTAATAGAATTAAGATTAACGCTACTTAATATGTAAAAACAACTTCTATTGATTTTAAGCTTATGAACTGTGATGAAATTCTTTCGAGATTCTCTTCTCTTATTTACCTCTTAATTCCAAAGGAAAATTTCAAGTTTGACCCTTTTTTTTCATTCGACTTGAGAATATCGCTGAAAAATTAAAATGAAATTAGGACTTGGTAATACTAGTATACAGGATGTTTCTAAAGGTTGTTAACAAATGTTACACATAGTTAGCGGACACCAAAACAAACGCGGTTTATGCCATAGCATGGGGGGTCGGAACCGTACCATTGTCCGGCTATGAAGGAGAGAAGTGATCACAGTGGTAAATTATGAAAATGAATGCACATGACAAAAAGATGTGTATTAAAATTCCTGATAAAAGGGTATTCACACAACATGAATTGCAATCATTAACAATAATTGCAGTCTTCTGATGTGTATCTCTCCTTGATCCCCGTGTTGTGCGTGGCCATCTTAATGACACATTCGGTAATTGCTGGATGGGTAGAGGTGGACCAGTTGCATGGCCTCCCAGGTCACCGGATCTTACTCCCCTTGAATTCTTCTTGGGGGTCACATGAAGGCACTCGTCTACCGCACACATGTCTCTACCATTGAAGAGTTGGTTGCCCGCATTGCAGTCGCCAGGGAAGAAGTCCGTGAAATGCCAGGACTTTTTGGCAACATACGGGGTTAATGTTGCGACGATGCAATCCATGTAACGAAATGTTTGGTGGACACTTTGAGAAGCTTTTGTAAGCATTGTTTTCACGTGACAATAAACTAATTAATATTACGTTGTGTTTTTCATTTGCACGTTACATCATTTCTGTCCCCCATAGCCGGACAATGGCAGGGTTCGATCTCCCCCCCCTCCCCATGTTATGGTAAAAATTGTTTGTTTTGGTGTCCCCTAATTTGTGTAAGATGTGGTAACTACCTTTAGAATTTTGTATACAGGGTGTTGTTAAATTTCATGACCAAAATGATAGGGGTGATGGAATATGCGATTCTAAGCAAAAAAAGTTCATATGAACACGAGTCCGAATTTGAACGATAACCGAGATATGAACAGAAATAAAAATGCCGCCACTAAGAACAACAAGTTAATAACTCACTTTCTACAACATCTAGGATAATGAAGTTTGAAGAAATGATAGGGTACAGAAAATTGTGTATATCGTTAAAATTTGAACGAATTCCAACGAGTAGTTTCCGAGTTACATAGTCCACATCGTAACACTTGGTAGTTGTACTCACATGTGAGCACGTGTTACGATGTTGAGTGCGTAACTCGGAAACTACTCATTGGAATTCGTTCAAATTTTAACGGTATACACAGTTTTCTGTACCCTATCATTTCTTCAAACTTCATTATCCTAGGTGTTGTAGAAAGTGAGTTATTAACTTGTTGATCTTAGTGACGGCATTTTTATTTCTGTTCATATCTCAGTTATCGTTCAAATTCGGACCCATGTTCATATGAACTTTTTTGCTTAGAATCGCATATTCCATCATCCTTATCATTTTGGTCGTGAAATTTAACAACACCCTGTATATTTTTAATGACGGAATTTGACAAGACAATTGTTTCGGCTGACGCCATGATCACTATAGAATATTTTGTTGGTTACTATGGGGGGGGGGGGGGGGGGGTTCTAGAAATTTTGGCGTCGACTACAAAAGTCATTTTGCGCCTTTTACACAAGTTGTAACAGTACGCAGCCCGGGACAAACACAAACATCCATGCCCACGGCGGAATTCGAACCCGCGGCCAGGCGGACTCGAGAACTAGAAAGCCTACGCCCTAGCCCTCTCGGCCACCTGGTTACTATGAGAATGAAGAGTTAAATTACGAATTGACAATTAGTTATGGAATCTTGAAATGCAGCATTTATTAACTTTATCAAAACTTGTTACGATCTTGTAATTTTTAGAAATCTAAACCGAAGTGTAACTTGAATATACTATTTAATATTCCTTTTACGGCAAACGGATATATATGAGAGAAGGACGACACACAAAAATCCTAGAATACAATAAAAGTTATTAATTAAATAATAAAAGCAAAGAATATTAGAGAATTATCCTTTTTGCTTCGATAAAGGATAGTCTCTATCCGAAACGTCAGCTTTTTATTTTGATTTTATTTATTAATTTAAATTTTTTTATTTTTTATTAATTATTATTTATTTGCTTTTTATTTTTTAATTAATAGAAGCAGTGTAAGTGGAGGCCCTCTAACATTAAGTTATTGTTAAACTAAGTTCAGCGCCACCTGTCGGCAACATTTGTAACTAATTTTAAAACTTCCGTATCAGATTTTTAGGGTTTTCGAAATAAACAAACCACTTGTTTTATTCTTTTGTCGTTTCCGAGATATTTACTCTTAAAATCGGGGAGTCCTTCGTGGGACACCGTGTACAAAAATACAATAATTTTTTGTTACATTCATGTTTAAAATGAACAAACTCTCAAGGGACAGAATTAGTTTCTTTTATTTTAATATTATTATTTTCTTTATTTGTGAATTAAACATTATTACACTCAAGGCATATATTAAAAACGAACATTTAGAGGTCACCCTTTTTTCCCATTGCAGAGCTTTCGATGAATTTGCTGAAGGACTTCGGAAATTGCGTGTAGATTTCAATAACCATGAATACTGTCTAATGTCTCTGAATATTTAAAAAAAAAAAAAAAAAAGAAACATGTTCAAGATAAGTTACATGTAAACGATCTCAATGCCGACGCGTTTCGGTGTTACACCATTATCATGTCTGAATTTTTATCTTTTTGTGTGCATTCCCAAAACTGCATACTTTCATTTTAGCATTGCCTTTTAATTATACATTATATTAGATCCAGTTTGTTTTCCATGATATAGTGGACAGTATTTCAAGAAGAATTCATTTTTATCCTTAAACCAACTTCATAGTTTTTAAAAAATAATTATAACTTTTGATACTATCATCGTTATGCTGGGTTTAAAATCATTTGCTTTGTTAAGTTTTATGTTGTATTTTCCAGTTTGTTTCCGTTTCTTTTGCTTCATTATTTAAGAATATAAGTAATCTGGGCATCCAATCCTTGATCCAAATCAGAAGTGAAGTTTGGTTGAATTAATTTTTATGAGTTATCAGCGTGCTTTCGTATTAATGGTATTAACTTACCCGCTCACTGTTCGTCATAAGAGATATTTTATTTAAATTTTTATTGGTAGTGCTCATACCTTTAAAAAGTAATCATGGCATCATGCTTTGAAGATGACGTCAGAGCATTCCCTTTTCTTGTTCTTCCTTTTTTTTTCGTTGTTTCCTTTTTTATAGCGCAATTTTCAGGATCTAATGTGAAACTTAAAAAAAAAAAACTGAAATAAAATGCGAAAGTTAAACAAGCGTATTATATTGGTCGTAAAAGCAAGGCGCCTTCATCCTTTTTTTTTTTCTTTCTGTCTCTCTCTTTTGTTCCAACAGTTAACGGAGGAGTCAGCCCGTTGCATTCTGGGTTAGTGGAAACGGGTGTTGGTGTTTTTACTGCAAAGCTGAACACGGGGTCAATGGAAGAGAAAATATATTCCACTTTGCTTTTCGTGATGAGGTTGATGGTTGTCTGTGTGTTTTCGTTAATGTACATGAGATAGGTTTCCATTGCATTAATGGAAGAGGATGTTTTATGTGCAGGCAGGGGTGGAGACAGCTTTTTGGTTGAAGGCTTCGAGCGGGATGAGAGAAACTGCTGACTTGACGGTTGGAAAAGGCAGATGCCAGCATCCATTATTTACCATTAGTCCTCCTATTGTGCTCTGTCAACAACGTCGGTGATTCAGCAAGAAATATTTTGCATAAATACGGTTCCCATTAAGAACGGTTTACGAAAAGTTTTTTCACGCCTAAGTGTACTTCGAATAGAAGAAGAAGGGGGATTAAAAAAGGAAAAAAAAGAAATCGGAGCCGCCTACCAATTCTTAAATGAACCTTTAACTATCATTGTTATTTTTCACCATTTGCCTCGAAATGATAGAGCAGGCGATAGGAAAGAGATTGGGTGTACGAAGGTGTGAGAGAAAGTTACGAGGTTAAAAATAAAAAAAAAAGAGGCAACATTTTTTTCCCTCTTCTATTATATGTTATTTTTTTATGAAGAAACTCCTCCAACTTGAGAATGAGCGAAAGGAATTGATGAGAGGGCCAGCCACTCTTCTTGGTCGTCGTCGTCATCTTCGTCGTTTGTTTTGCTGATTCATTGTCCATTCGTTCTGCTTCACTGAAGAAGTTCGCCTGCTTCAGGTCTATTCCTCATCCCTCCGCCCACTTGGACTTTCTTTCTACACTCGTCCGAGAAGAAATAATAAAAAAGGAGGCAAAACGAGGGAGTCACTCAACACGATTATGACGAAAAATGAAACAAATGTGTGTGAGGCGATGCAAACGATTAAATTGGACGGATGGACCAACGGAAGAGGAGGAGAGTTGAAAACAAAAACAAAAATAGTGAACGTTTGTGTGCGTGTTGTTTTTCAAGGAGGTGGACGGACGGGCGAAGTATTTTGAAGGAATACTTTCGAGAGAGGAAAATTTTGCAGAATTGCGAGAACAAATGACGTATTGAAGAAAAGATTTAAAGTTGAGCTCTAAATATAGATGAAGAAAAATTCTTTAAAGTACTTATTTAGAATTTTTCTAGAGAATTTCAGTGGTCCGCAAGCGAATCAGATTGATAGAAATACCACATGTTTTTTTTATGCAAATAATTGGCATTTTTTCATTACAAGTAATAGGATATCTATTAAATAATAGGCTATCAACTATTAAGGAAAATGATAGACAATCAGAAATAAATGGCAATAAAATGGGCGACACTCGAAAACGTTCTTCTTCTTTTTGCTCCAACCTGAAGTTATCGTCGAAATCACTATAATCTGAACGGAGACGTTTATGAAAAACTCCTGTCCAAATTGAATGCAACGTTTTTCTCTTTTCTGTCGTCATTATTATTCACAGAGAAAATCCCCGGCCAGCTTCCCCCTTCGGTGTCAAAATATCGTGAATTCAGTCCCTATAATTACAGTGCTTTCAGACAACACACACACAAAGACTAAAAAAATGTTCGTATTAATGCATTTCCTCAAGGTTCAGGAAAACCACGCATGCAAATTTTAATTCATTTTTATTTCTTAGCGTTATTAAGATGGGATGGAAACAACGTCAGTGTGCGCTTAATTATAATGAAATAATGCCAGAAACATGATGTCAAACCTTTCTCGACTCTAATTGATATTTCCTTAGCGAGAAAGGATGTTAAGGCTAGCAACTGAAAAAGAGCTACTGGTTATGGGATTTCGTGTTCAAATTGGCAGTGGCCAGCGTTCAATCTTTTTTTTTTTTTTTTCTTCCCCTTTCTTTCTTTTTGTTCTTAATGTAATTGCTAATTTCGTTTTAATACGATCACGAACGAGAGCTGCGGCATGTGAATGGTGGATTCTCAAAATGATGAAAACGTATAAAGGAACTACATCCAATATAAATATTAGAAGCCAAGCTTTCTCTTTCTTCGTCTTCCTCTCAACTAATTATATATCCAGAGTCATGAGTTAAATAATTAAGATCTGCAATTTCAACGTCCTAATGACAATAATTATTCAAAAACAGACTCATTTTAACGATAGGACTGTTCAGTTTAATTTACAGTTTGTACAATGTAGGACTCTTATGACTAAACAAGGTTTCCGAAGGGAGGAGAATTCATTTTGCAAGTGAAACAAAGAAATCGGAAAAGATTTCCAACGGGTTATTTCCGTTATCATCTGAGTTCCCTGGAAAAAGTTAGGGGAGAAATAGTTTATGAATAATAATAAGTGGTGTGGTGAAATTTTCACCCACTTGTAGGCAGTAGAAGAAGGGGGTTTGTTCCCTGTGGTGGGGCTCAGACTTTTATGCTGTAATTAACTCAGTCCTACGCCAACTTTCCAAGAAATCGCCCGATCTTGGTTTCCCTCGAATTCCTTGCAGCTGTTTACGATGTCTGAAGCGCACTTTCCATCAGATTAAAAACGAAAATCGAACAAAAGAATAATAGTGTCCATAATATCAGAGTTAGATAGGGAGCATCGGACTATGAAGAGCTCCTAATTTAAATTATCAGATTTAAATGTATTAATAATAATGAATCGGGCTTATCGAATAATAAATATTCTAAAGGTTTTGGGTTTTTTTTCAGTTTTTTTTTTAAGTCATTGTGGCCTAGACCCAAAACTGTATGGTCTTTGGAAATCTTCTGAGAGAGATGGAGTGAGAGTGCCTATTCGAGTCCAAATTATAAGGTTGGGGGTTTTGGGTAATAAAAGAGGTGGCAACGAAAAAGCACGCAAAACTGTTAGCGAATTATAAAATGCTCAAAAATGAAGATGGATCGTCTGAAATGTAAAAGGTGAATTTTGCAATTTCATTTTTTCCTGCAAAATAAAAATTAATTTTTTTTCCTCTTTGAAACCGCTTACATCTCACTTATAAAAAATAACATCGTTACACGTTAATAATTTTTTTTCTGATGAAGTACATAAAGTAACCTTTTAGTGTCTTTAATACATATTCAGGAATTCGATCATCCTATGATTGAGTGTAAGAAGTTTAGCCATTCACAAGGTAAAGCATAAATCATTTAAGGTGGAACCTAATCTGAGCTTGTCTTTGTCAGGCGAAATTAGACGTTTCTCTTGAACTGTGGCCAAGGTTGTTTCCGATGCCTAAATCAACCCTTATTCATTCATTTAGTTATTGGGTGAATATCCTTTCCTAATTATTCTAGTCATAATAGAAAATATTTTAAGTTATAGAACTTTAAAGCTATTGAAAGAACATCGTCTGAAGGGCCTTTTGGGAAGAAAAGGCCTTTTTCATGAAACAATGGCAAGCATATTTTTATAAAAATATCTTCTTGTATAGATCCCGGCACGAATCAACTAATATCAATTAACTTTCATGTAAACTTTAATTGAAATTTGATTTCAGTTCGACTCCAATTTTATCCGTACATTTCTGAGATCTCGATGATAGGCTTGTGACATAAAAACACTGTACTAATAATTATATCCCTTGGTAAGAAAATAGTGAACATAGTTTTGGTGGTGAAGATTTTGCCTGTAGCCACAGTCCAAAGATTTGCTCCTTTTTATTCCACGCTTTACGTGGCGCTCTATCTTTCCGATTTTGCAGACTTCTTTTTCTTTAATCTCTTTTTTTATTTTTATTTCAACTTCTGAGCGAAATGTAAATAGGCTCCTAGAGCGTTTCAAGTTTGTTTTTTTTTCATCATCTTTGGTTGTTACTTCTTTGTTGCGTTTTTAATGTATTCAAGAACTTTACCCCTGTTTTTCATACCATGTTTTTCCCCCTGTTTTGAATAGCACAGTGCTAGATGACGTGTCGTTATTTCATTACTTGTACCAGTGATACATGCATTGTCTTTTATCGTTAATGTTTTTCCATTCTTCAAATAACTCAAAGTTCCCGAGAATTATAAGTGTTTTCGGTATATGTATATTTTATATACCAAGACTCGTACTAATTCAGGATTCTTAATACTTAAGGAAAATAAAGATAAAACTTAACGAAATATTAACGTACTAGCAGCACATAATTTCAGTATAATTTCTTATGCAAATTCCGAGTTATCCGTCGCTAAAATGTTGGTTATCCGGACCGGTACATTGACAGCACGTTACGCTGTATTTAATAAAACGCAAGAAATTACTATATGCAAAACACAAGGCAAAAATATTACGTTATTTTTATAAGTCATAAGTCAGTGTTCTTCAGAACCTTACAGCAACTGCTGTTGGAATTAATAAACACACAGAAATAAGTAAGTTCATGTTAATATTTGGTAGCATCGCCATTTGCTTCAATCACTGCTTGAATTCGCCGTGCCATATTTTCAACCATCGGATGCATGTTTCGTGTGATGTTTTTCACCAAATCTTTCGTAGAATCGTCTTTACCTCATCCCGAGTGGATGGCTTTTGTTTTTTAATATGGTTTTTGACCTCGTACCATAAATTTTCTATTTGGTTGAGGTCAGGGAGTTGCTAGGCCATGGTAAGATATCTTTCTCTCCTGCAGCCATATCTTGGTTCGAGCAGTGTAGCAAGACGCTCCATCTTGCTGGAACAGGAACATGTTTTCTGTTGCAGGAATCATGAAGGCTTCAAGAACTTCTTGATAGCCAGTTGCATTTAGCGTTCCCTTTAGAAAGCACAGATCCCCAACACCTAGCATTCATGCAACCCCACAACCATCATCCACAGGAAACTTAACAGAGCGACGAAGACATTCTGGATTAAAAATTTCTTCTTTTCGTCGCCATACTCTCACTCCTTGATGCCATATGTGATGCAAAATCGGGATTCATCACTAAATAAAATCTTGCTCCTTTTCTCAGCATCCCAATCTCTACGTTCCTTGGACCAATCTAGACGGGCTCTTTTTTTGCTTGCTTGTTAGCAGTGGCTTTCTTTTCGGAAAGACACTTAAACTGCATCTCATGCAAACGATTAACAATAATTCGTAAGGAAATGTCTGTCCCAAAGGGTATGGAAGTTCTTTGCTGTACTGAAACGATGTTTCTTCACTATTCTCCGCAAATTGCGATCTTCATATTCACTTGTTTTACGTTTCCTTCCACACATGCGTCGATTTCTTAAGAGTCCTTTGCTGTTTTTTCATCTATTATAATTGTTGACACTGTTGATTGTGCACAGTGAACAGCATCTGCAATTTCAGATTGTCATTTGCCTTCTCGGTTAAGAGCAATAATAACTCGCTTTGTTTCTCTGGATATGTCACGTTTTCGTCCCATTGCTGAACAAATTCAGGTGACAAATTTAATTAAAATGAAACAGCCTTTTATACCTTGTGTTTTGCATATCGTAATCTTTTGCGTTTTATTAAAACGATTAAAACAAAGTAAATGACAATTTTGTAAATAACTTTTGATACGTTGTCGTCAATGGACTGATGATTAAAATCACTTATTATTTAATTTGATTAAAATACAAATTAAAGTGGTTATTTGGTTTTTGAATAAATACGTTTAAATAGAACAATCCATGGTCTGGAAAACAACATCGTAATTTTTTTTTTTATCCAGAGTTGTATAGCTAAACCGTAAGATCTAGCTAGAGCCTTAGGTGGAATGATAGATTAACAAAAAAGGGAAGTACAAGGTGATTCAGTCAATTTCTGACCATTTCAGTACTATGATTTATTGACCCATTAATGTTTACAAACTTAGCATTTCAGTATGATGTTTTAGGCAGTTCGGAGTTTTTATTCCCGTGGAAAAGTCTTGATGATATGCTCAATGTGGCCACCACGAACGTTTTGAACTGCTCGCAGCCGAATGGTGAAGTTGTTCATAACTCTATCCAGGATTTCTGCATCACAAGGGTGCAGCAGTCGACGATGCTTTGTCGCAGCTGGTCTAGGGTTCATGGTGCTGTAGTGAACACACTGTCTTTAAGGAACCCCCCAGAGATAAAAATCACACGGGTTTAGGTCAGTACTCGTAGGGGCCAAAGAAAGCCACCCCCGAATCGATCTGGAAACCTGTTTGAAATGACACGATTTCCGAATTTCTGATTGAGAAAGTCTAGCACTTCATTAGTGGTGTGAGGCCTAGCCCCATCCTGATGAAACCATTGATGTCGAAGCGGTATACGCCTCCTTCGCAGCTCGGGGATGAAGAAGGTTTCCAACATGTTAAGGTAAGCCTGTGACGTTACGGTGCCCTCAAAAAAGAACGGACCAATGATGCCCTTTTTGGAAATCGCGCACCAAGCCATAACCTTTCGTGGATGAAGAGGTGACTTATGGATCTCATGAGGGTGCTGGAACCCCAAAAACGAACGTTGTGTTTATTAACGTCACCCGACAGATGGAAGAAGGCCTCATCTGACACCCACAGGTTGTCCACAATGTCATGATTGGCTTCCATTTCTGCTCCAAACTCCATCGCAAATTGTTGTCGCTTCTGTCTTCCAGTGTCTGTTAACTCCTGATAAACATGGATCTTATACGGGAACAGGTGTAAATCCTTTCTCAAAATTCGCCACGTCGTGGTATACGACAGCCCTTCTTCAATGGATAGGCGGCGAACAAATTTTTTGGTAGGGGAATCGACCAACCTTGTGCGAACATTTCGACAACTTCGGCCGTTCGAACACGAGTTTCGCTCCCGCCTTTTTTCTTGACTTTAACACATCCAGTGGCACGAAATTGCTTGACAAAATCCATGATTGCTTGCCTGCCTGGTGCGTCTCGACACTTATATTCCTTCCGGAACTTTCTTTGCACGGTTACAGGTGATTTTGTCTCGAAATACCATTCGACAACCTTGCATTTTTGCTCTGTTGATAAAGCGGGCGCCATTTTTCAACAATACGATTTTCATGCAGCGCCGTTGCAACAATACAAACTCCAACTATTTAGAAATTCGATATGGCGCTCATATTCTTTCAATTGTTTATCCCTAAATCACGTCATTCGAGTGAAATGGTCAGAAATTGAGTGAATCACCCTGTAATAACAAACTAAGCGAAGGAAGATTAATTCTCAGACATGACTTAATATCATACTTCCCCTGTGCAGGAATTATCAACCATACTCCTCTTCTATTTTTTTTTTTTTTTTTGTTACTCGATCATTCCACTCAGGGCTGTAGATCTTACAGTTTGACTATATATGGCATTGTAATCTCCCGACTAGACGCTTTTAATAGCGACTTCTCTTTGATGGATGAAAAACCTTGATGCGATCCATGTTTAATTGTTCATTTTGGGCAATCATTGTGCAATCATCTTTTTGGGGTTCTGCAAAATGAAAATATCTAATATATCTTAATTTCTTATTTTCTTTTTTGAAACTCGATTGTATGATATTGGTACATCTCTTGAGAAGGTATATGAAGCATTCTTTCCCCGTGAAAGTTGGTCTGCTGAAAATTTGGATAATTTTGTCCTTTACAAATTTTCCCTGCAATTTTCGAGAAAATATAATATTGTTACTAGGACGCTATTGTTCTTCCATTATTAGGGAAAACTACTATAGGATTCGGACAGCAGTGGCTGCCTTGTTTAAACAGAAGCATGCGAGTGTATCGCATTATACAGGGTGTCCATAAAGTCTGCTAACTTGGCAGATATCTCAAAGCTGCCAGGTAGGCGAGATCTTATGAGTGTGGTTTATGTGTTAGGTGGGGGGGGGAATTCATTGCCGCACTCAAATTTGACTTTGACCCCCAAATTTAAGGCCATCCATTTGCTAACTCGAAAACTATTAAAGATAGAGAAAAATTTCCAATTGCTACCCTGTAGAGCAACACCACATTAATCTAAAAATAATTTTCAATCACACCCTTCCCCTTGAAAGATTTTAAGAAATTGGGGGAGAAAGAGTCACTCAAGGTCAGCTTGGGCTGGCCAGGTTGACTGAGGTTTCTAACACATTTGAATTGCAGTGAAGCACACCGTTGGGAATTTTCTTTACTTGAGTGACTCTTTCTCGCCCATTTTCTCAAAATCTTTCAAGGGGAAGGGTGTGAATAAAAATTGTTTTTAGACTAATGTGGTGTTGCTCTACAGGATAGCAATTGGAAATTTTTCTCTATCTTTAATAGTTTTCGAGTTGGCAAATGGATGACCTTAAATTTGGGGGTCAAAGTCAAATTTGAGTGCGGCATTGAATTCCTCACCCCACCTATTACCTATAAACCACACTCATCAGATCTCGCCTAATTGGCAGCTTTGAGATATCTGCCATGTTACCAGACTCTTTGGGCCGGCCAAGTGGCCGAGAGGGCTAGGGCGTAGGCTTTTTAGTTCTCGAGTCCCCCTGGTCGTGCGAATCCCGCCGTGGGCATGGATGTTTGTGTTTGTCCCGAGCTGCGTACAGATATAACTTGTGTAAAAGGTGCAAAATGACCTTAGTAGTCGACGCCAAAATTTCTAATAAACCAATCAAACCAGACTCTTTGGACACCCTGTATATTGTAATGTCATTATATAATGTTCGACATTTGTGTCATTATTTTGCTAAAAAAAATAACCGAAAAGAGCTTAAGAGAGTATATGAAATCACATGGAGTGTACAGCTGCCTTTAGAGTACATACTTTCTTGTATTATGATAGTTCTTCTCTGATGATTTTGTTCACATATTGTCAAATGTTTAATATAAAGAAGACATTTTCCTAAAATAATCCTGTGTTAGACATTTTCAAACGATCTGCGGGGGTCGTTTCATAAATCATGTGTTAACAGTACATTTAGTATGTATATTTGAAAGCTTATCCTAAGTAATTAAAGTACCATCACTTAAGGGCGTTTCGGTGATAGCGACACGCATTAACACATACAGCTGATGGCAATCATCGCCTTCCCCACCGCTAGAAAAAAACTATTTACAACCTGGGAGACTATTTTGAAGGATGTTAAGTGCCTTAAATTCTGTTTACATAGCACTTACTTAAATGCTCATTTCTGTTACTTTGTGAGATATAGGTATTTCCTGATTAAACGATACTTTCATGTACTTATTTTTTGTTCCCCTCCTGACATTGGCTCCTAGAGAGTCTTCTTAATCAGGGTCTGTATAGACTCCTAGAGATCCTTCTATTACGACTGTTCAGTCTCTATTGGCTCCTTAGCCCAAGCCTCATCTGGTGGTGGTATTTAACACTACGAAGGGAATCTTTCCAAATGTATAGTTTTCCAATCAGCGAAAGACAATCTTTCAAAATGTTGGCCTCCAATCAACAAAATAGTTTCCTAGAGGCCAATGAGCCTCGGAAATCGCCCCAACACAAACCCTTCAATGGTTTTACGTAAATTTTACGAAACTTATTTATAATCTTACAATTCATCCTTGGAGTTGCAAATTGCCTGCCGCAAAATTCATATATCTTAAATTATTGTTTAAAAATGAAATTTAAATTTTTATTTTGTTTTGAGTTCTTCCAGTTATTCAAATACTGTATTTTAAAGAATTTTTAACCAATCCACTAAGAAAGATGGATTGACTGGAAACCAACCATACTAAAAAAAAAGTTGAAAAACTATTTGTGGGTCCACGTCATTGTCTTTAGATAGTAGGGAGTCATTCAACTCCCGCCATTTTCCATTGATTAGAGAAGCTAGAAAATTCAGATCAGCTAAGAGCCACATAGATCGCAATGGACTTTGTGCGATCTATGCGGCATCTAGCGTGATCTGAATTTCCTAACTTGTATAGTTATTTTATTTAGTTAGTTGATGCCCAAAATTAATAGTGAGCTATGTAATTCATTCAATAGTTGGTTTATCAATTATTTATTTAAAATTTTGTAGAATGCATTAATTTCGGCAGTATTATGCCAATAATTCCGGCTGCATTGAAACTGAAAATGACACTAAAATTTCTAGCTCACGATAGGGCGGCGCTGCATGGTTTTTTTTAGTCTGATTGTACATGCAGCGCCATTTTTCAATGGAGTTACCGCCCTATCGGGAGCTAGAAACTTTAGTTTCATTTTTCAGTGGAGATGGATGACCACCTAATATCTAAAGACAATGGTCCACGTTCACATTGTTTTTTTGTTTTGTTTTTTCGTTTTATTAAGAAACCCAATAAAATATTCTTTTATTTTAATAAAATTGTTTTTTATTTGTTGAAATTCTGGTGACCCCAACACAAGTCCATTGAAATCCATTGTGCTTAAATGTAGATTGAAAAGATTATTACTTTTTATTTTCTTTTTAGATACGGTATATGCCATTTTTATCTTTTTTTGATTCATGCAATATTATATTTTGTTTATAATAAAGTGTAAACTTTACTAGTGAGATTAAAGAATAGAGCGTAAAATCAGTATTTATAAATTTCTTTATTGAACTGCATCATAAAAGAAATTAATTTGGGAGGGGGGTGTGATTCCGTGCTTAACCATAAGCAAGAGGATTTTTTTTTTTTAACTGAACGTTTTTTCCCATCGTCCGAACGTTCACTCATCACTTTCAAGTTTTCTCACTTTGTGACTTAGAAAATCCAAAGCTACTTTCCCACACAGAATCATTTAAAAAAAAAAGGAAAAAGATTTTAATCAGTAAATGCAATCGGTGCATTAACGACGTCTCGTGACGTTCCCATGGCTTTACTCCTGTTTCCTGGAAAGATAGAAGAAATTCATAGGTTACCATTCTCTCTTTATACATTCTTCTTACGAGGGGAAATATTGATTTCCTTGTAAATTTATAATAATTTAGTATATATTAATTTAACATAATTATACTTTTGCATAGCTGTAAAAAATTGTATTACCCTTTAGTTTTTAGACTAAACTTTTAAAACATTTCGTTTTTGTTGTTTAAAAAAAATCCTGTTGGGAAACACAAGGGAAAACAATTGATCCTTGGTTTCCTCTTAATCTATTATTATTATCTTTTTATAGTTGGCATTAGAAAAACGGCAATCGCAATTGAGTTCTTTCGTATTTTTAGTTTCCTTGTTTTTTTCTTTATTTTTTATTTAAGGGCCTCACTATAGTAAGCATTATATTTTGTATCCAGTGTCATGTTCACACGTTTCCTTTGTAACATTCTTCTAATCTTTTAACCTCTGAACTTGCGCGTAAAAGCAACCACCATTATCAAAGGTCAAAAGCAAATAAGAATTTTTATAGGTAAAAAGAGTTTCACTTTTTCGTTTAGAATGAGGGGGAGGAAAACAAAGACGGTGCAAAAAAAAAACGATAAATAAAAGCGAAAGAGAGAAGGAGAATATTTTTTTCTGTGGAGTTAATGGACTCGAGTCCATTTTTCTTTAGACAATCTATCGTGGCTGACTAGGAGGGTTTTTTTTTCTTCCTTTAAATAGTACTTTCTCTAAATTACCACTCTTTGGAAAACTTCAAAACCTCTTCCGGTTTTATCTCCTCCGGAAATACTCGCTTACAACGCTAATGAAACGAAGAGGGGGGAATACTTAATGCGTCGTCGGCGACTGAGAGGGAAGGTAAAAAATATTATTTTTATTATTAGCAATTTATTTTTCGCATTGAGAAACATTTTCTTCATAGAAAATTTAAGAATGAATTAGAAAGCATTAAAAGTGTACGAAATGATTTAGGAATTCTGAGTGTTTATTTTATTTGTTGTCGCACAATTAAAAGTGCACGAAAAAAAATCATAGGGGTTTTATTCAATTACAGTATTTAATTTAATTGAATAAAACACATATTTAATTCCATGTCATACAGGATGCGCTTATTAATACCGGGTGGTTATAACTAAAGTTCCCCGCTTCTGCGCGGGCTTCAGAGCGCGTTATTGCACGGATAGTGATGAAACTTTTTGTATAGGCTATGCAGAGCATGGGGAAGAGAATTCTAACGGAAAATTTATTAGTGCATACGATTGCCACTAGGGGGAAAAGTGGCATCGTATGCAAAAGCGCAATGCATCTATGTACAACTAATCTACAGAGGTCACCATGCCATTGGGAAAGAAAGAACATGCGCTCCTGGTGAAGCTCTATTACCAGGACAGAACAATAGTGCAACAGCCACTGCGAGAATATCGGCGTGTGAAGGGATTGCAACAGGACCCATGACGGCGAGAGGTCAACTCTTGACACGGCATGTGGTTCCAGCATTGCAAGAACGCGGGTGCTTACAGACAGTCTTCATGCAAGGTGGTGCAGCACCGCATGTGGGTCGCCCAATAAAGGAACTTCTTCGTACTCACTTCGGCGATGAACGTGTTCTGTTCAGACACTTTCCAGTTTGCGTGACCTGCCCGTTCACCAGACCTTAATCCATGTGACTTCTGTATGTCGGGAACTCTGAAGGATCGTGTTTATCACGGAGCCTTACAGACCTTGCCTGACCTGAAAGCCAACATCATTCGTCATGTTGCAGCCATTTCACGGGGGACACTTCGTGCTACTGATGAGCATGCTGTCCTGCGCTTCCAGTATGTCATCGACGCAGAGGGTATGCGTGTTGAACACGCCCTCTAACAGCATTCCAGTAGTGCATTACTATCGTCTGTGTATTAGAGTGCCTTTATAACGTCTGGTTATAAAGGCACTCTACTGTGTATTAAAACTCTATATATACAAATATAACGAAACATTTGACTTTTACTAACCTCACAAAGGCAACTGTTGTCTGAAGGTTTCCACTTAACTCTTTTCGTCTTCGCGGCCCAAATCGATCGTCTTTCTGGATCGCGAGGAAAACGTTTCATTATAAAACTATCTTCAGGGCGATTAGAACACCCTACTGCAGCACAGGAAGGCATTTTTGGTCACTAAACTCTTTTAAAATCTTTTAAAATTACAAAAAAAACCGTCTTATCTCCACACAACGCTATGCTAATTTGGACACAACATGGCGGAAAATAGCACGTGATAATGAACAACCAATAAAAAATTGTCTCACGTATGGCCACACTCTGGTTATAAAGGCACTCTACACTACTGTGTATGAGCCTGCAGCGCCACTTTTTGCCCTGGTGGCAACCGTATGCACTAATAAATTTTCCGTTGGAATTCTCTTCCTCATGCTTTGCATGAGTGAAGAAAAGATGGATGGGACACTCCTATGCGTCGAGTGTGAGTTTTTTTCAGTGGCGCTCTCTGGCGATTTGCGTAGTACTAAACCAAAACTGCCTGAGAAATAAAAAATAATAGTTTCAGTTGCTGCTTTGGGTAGTACTAAACCGAAACTTCACCACCGTCGTTTCGATTTGCGTAGTACTAGAAATTTTGTAAAAGAGAAATTTATATATTAAGTGGCTTTTTAAGATAAAAGTGTGCTTAGAAAGTTTTTTATATTTTTTATTTTATTGTTTTTAGTGTATTTTTAATTTTACTAACCTAATCTAAGCTGACGATTATATTTAGTATATAAAGGTGCGTGCGCATAGCTCGCTTGGAGCGTGAAGCTTGAAGCTTTAAGCGTATTGCGTGTGATTTTTCAAGCTCAAGCTATCCTAAACACCAAGCTGATATGCGCTAGTTGCGTGAAGCAAGAGGATTTTCAAGCTGCTTTTCGCTTCAAGCGTACATCTAACTCAGTTTGATTTTAAAGCAACTTGCTGCTTGGAAATGACCGAGGCACATGCGCACTACACACACTTCCCTGATGACTGCAATGGATGCGTACATATGTGTGAATATAAAGGAGAAAAGGGAAGGAAGAATTCCGCGATTTGTATTCGTTTTTTTTTTCTCCTTTGTATTCATGATTTCTTTGAAGAAAATCTTCATTTTATTATTGTTTCTTCTTTGAATATTATAGTATGGTTTTAAAAAATTTTATTAATAATTTATTAATATTTATTTTTTTATTTTATTTACTTAATTTAATTTATTTATTATTTTATTAATTTATTT
>JAHWFO010047825.1:3825045-3837359 GCA_023313115.1 Rhysida immarginata | reverse complement strand
AATACCGCAGGTAAACGAGCTTTTAATGCTTTGGAGTATTTTTGCAACTGCAATAACAGTTAATTGTCATTTCTTACAACTGGAAAATTTAGTTGGAATAAGTAAACGTGATAATTGAATAATAAACGGGATGAATATAATCGGATGCCGACAAATGAAGGGAGAAGGAGGAGGAGAAATTTAAATTTTATTGTAAAAAAATTAAATCTATAATTCCATTGTTTACAAATGAATTTCAATTTTTATTAGCAGCAGCAGAAAAATTAGTTTTTAACCATTAGTAGTAATTATAATATATTTCTTTAAAAAATTAATTAATATACCCTCCACCCCTTTGCCACAAATTTTAATCAAAGTTTCTTTTTTTTTCCCTCTTCAACAAGCTGATGAGCACTGCCTTCAATAATGGTAAATAGAGTCCAGTAAAGGGTTTCTGTAACTTAGAATATAAGACTTTGAGTTCTTCGAAGGATCTTTGATAATCCACGAGAACTAATATCAAAATTACACATCTGCAAGTGCATCTAAACCACAACGGTTCAAATGACATTGGTAAGATAAATTAATGGCAACATAAACCTGTAACCGAACTTAATAATGATGATGATAATAACAATACGATTGACTGGGACCTAGATTTCTTTCTCGCTTTTTACACCATTAGTTGACCAAAAAGAAGAAACCGACCCTTCACAAAGACACCATAAATATTGTAGCTGTCGCACCTCCCTTTGCTGCAAATGGGGATTTTTCTGAGGGGAGATTGGAGGAACCAGGGCGTCGCGGAGGAGAGAAGGTTGCCCAGCTTGAGTTCTAAAGGTGAAACGATTACTTTCTTCTTTTTCATAGCCTTCCTTTTAAAGCCGTTTGCTAAGCTTGACACACTTGGATATTTGAATCTCGTGGCCGGGGATTAAAAAAATTTTTCTCCCTCAAAAAAAAAAATGTTTCTGTACCAACTTGTGTGTACAAAATTGCAAATGTAATAAAAAGCAGAGAGTCTAATGGTAAAATAACTTTGAATCGAATCTCCAAAATTTCAAACGGAAATTATCTGTAGTTTTAATAAGAAATAGCAACTTTTTCATATGTGTAAACTAGCAGATTGATAAGAGTTTGCGAGAAAACTTTTATAAAATGAGAGAATAAAAGAACCAAGTTGGTATAGGTAAGGTGTTCCTGGTTCAAATCCAGGTCGCGAAATTTTTATTTTTATTTTTCCTCTTAATTTAATAGTGCTACTTTGAAAAAAAATTTTGTAATCTAATTAAGAGATGATAGCTTGTTAATCGTCGACAACAGTCGTCGTCGTCATTCTGAAATTTAGTTTTTCTTCGTCGTAAATTTTTCTAAAAATGATTTTAATAGTTAATACCTGCCTGGTTTCAGTCATATTACAAACCAAAATAATGGCCAAAAATATCTTTGTAATAGTGCGATAAGAAAAAAAAAACAATTATTAATGCTCACTGATTATTACGAAAAGCTTAATTTTTATACAAAGAAAATTCAAATTTAGTTGAGGATGCAGTCTCTGGAAAGAACAGTTGCCACGCTCATGAGCGACATGACCTCTTTTCTTTCTCGAAAATATCGTATTGAAATTCTAGAATGAGAGAACGAAAGAAAGAAGAAATGTGCAAAACCAGATTCACAAAAGTTTGTTGAATCTTTTTGAGGTTAGAGATGCTGATATACATGGTAGTCATAGTAGCAGGAATAGCGCAAAACTGTTCAACGATTGCCAGTTTAGTAGTTGAGGGTGTAGAAGAGAGTTCGACTAGTTTCCTTTTCAGTTAAAGTTTAGTTTATGTTCGCCACAAAAACAAAATCCCTCATCTAAGGCCGTGTTATTTTTCTATCAAGCTCCATCCTACTTGAAAAATCGCTTGTAAATGAAAAAGTTTCTTCTGCGCTTAATTATACAATAAACCTTAGCTTTTGAAAGTTTCTTGAATAGAGTGATATATTAGAAAAGATTTATGCTGTTTACTTGAATTAATTTTTTTTATATAATCGGTCGAGTAAATAGCTATACTGTTAACGATTTGTTCCCCGGATAATTAATATGAATTTATATTTGGAATAACTTTTCCATTCTTTCTCTAAATTGACAAACATTAACTGTGCTCTAAATTTTTCTTTCTTAAAGAAAAATAATACAGTTTGAGAGTGTTGAATGAATGTATTTTAATCCGTTTCCAAATTGGATCAAATATTGTAAAAGGGTGGCCCTACATAGGTAGAGATAACATTAGCCATAATAAATGCAAAATAGGTTTCCGACAAACACCTGTCTGCATAACTCTTCTTTTGGGCGTCCACAAAGACCTTTTTTTATTTTGCGAACTTTATATTAATTGTCACCAGAAATGAATTTATTGTACTCTACCTGATTTCTTTTTTAAAGTGTTACAGATTTGGAAATCTCAGACTTAGACAAATTTCTTCATAAACAAAATTGAAGGAAGTTTAAATTCGCTTCACGGTGGGCTACATTAGTAACGAAAAGATCTGAGAACTGTAAAAATAAAGTAAAAAAACCACTGAATGTATTTTTTAATGTCTTTGTCAGTTGAACTAAAAGTTTTTTTGTTTTTTTTTATTCTACCTTTATTTGAGTGAGTACAGCTATTTGATTGCATTTTATTAGACGTTTAAATGCATTTTTTTTAACGAGTTGCCTGCCCAAGTGTATTTTTTTTTATTTTAAATTATTGCTCAATTTTTAACGCATTAATCTTTATAAGTAGCTTGTGTTTGAATTTAAAATTATTTTCCGTTTTGGTAAATCTCCCATTAACTCTCTAATCTATTTGTCATCATTGAAAATTAAACAAGTTGAGATTTATATCTGAGAAAAAAAAAATCTTCCGCTCGCCCTTCCTTGCTTCCTTCAACGATTTTCTTTTCTTAACATTAAATGGAGGTTGAACCGTTCACCCTCCTTTAATTTGAGCATACGTATAATTACCATACAATGGCGAAATCTGACCTTGAACATTACCTACGACACAAAATTTGACAACTATAAAATATTTGAATGACAAGATAGAATGAAGGTCTTCTTATCCATTAAATAATTTTTCCGATGTGTAGTAACTTTTTATGACCGAACTTTTTTAATAGCCATATTTTTTTAAAATTTAAACGTGAACTGAGGTTAAGTCGAAACGCGTCGACCATTAAATCTCCTTAATGTATTGCTATAGTGTGATTTTATTTCTATACTGTTTATTCTTCTCATGAATTCACATCTGTTTCCAGTATTTTCTGTATCCATGGGAAGGTTTATGTGGTTTTAATCCTTCCATTTGTGGAGAACTGAAAATAAAAAGTATAGGAAATTCTAGGAGCCACCCCTTTAAAACTTCTGGATACGAGCCTGCCGACACCAGTGTTTTCGGTTAGCGACCGGTTTCGTGTACATTGATCAAAACTGAGCGTCGCTTAAGCCTAGATCTCGTTTCAAATGAACTGACTCTCAGTAATGAATTTGTTTCAACTCCTGTTATTCGCTTGGACCAAAATTTCACTAATACAGGGTGATTCAAAAGTTACTGTGCAGTGGCTGGTAGACACGTTTGCTTGTAATGAGAGTCGGCGCAGAGATTTACTGGGACTTTACAGCATTCTGTCCTGGGGCATTCTGTCCTGGGACTTTGCAGCATTCAGATCTCATGCAATTTCTCCTCCGCTGGGGCGGCCCGTTCGTGGTGCATCCACCACAGTTCAAATTGCACGGAACTTGTTGATTAAGCTCCGTACTGCATTCCGATGAGGCACAGGTACACCAGGGAACGTCTCATGAAACAGCTGCCGAACCTCCTCTGTGTATTTTCCAGCGTTCCGGAACACATTCTCCACTAGGAACGCACGCTGTTCCGTTTTCATTATTACCATTTTGCTACTACCTCCCTCTGTACACGTTTCCATGCACTACTGCACAGTAACTTTTGAATCACCCTGTAATAAACGTACGCCTTTTGAACTTCAATTTCGTCAGCGACGGAAAACTGTTTCAGCTTTTGTTGTTTGCCTTAAATGGACTTCTGTTCCAAAATTCAAACTTTGCGAAAATTGGTTTGTTGATTGGTGCCAATAATTTTCATCTTCTAGAATGGCACTAGCAAGATGGAAGCGTTCCAAAAGTATCAAAAACTTAAATTTGGGAAATTTGTGTGATGTGCAGAACTTGAGGTTTTATCGCAATCTTTTTTTTGAGAGTACAAATTGTTTTGTTATTGCTTTTTATTAATATAAATAAAATGAAATGCATTTTCGTTCGGAATGTTTGGCTGGTTTTCCTCCTCTTTTTGGATTATCGTAATTTGCTCTCCCACCTTTTCCAAGCGAGTTGAACCTCGTCGGTAAGAACCCGTCTTGGTTTGCTAATTCCGTTGGCAGTTGGAGGGGTGATTTTCCTTTGGCCATTCATTGGCCAGCAGCAGCAGTAGTGGAGGAGGCCAAGGGTGTCTGTCGTTATGGATCGCGGGCCGGCTGACCTTGTCCTTTTGCCGTCTCTCACCTTCCTTTCTTGTTCACGGCCGTGACTGACCAATGATACAGATGGTGTCGTAGCTTTTTAATGTCACCGGATTTGTTGATCTCTCGAAGAACCTTTTCTTCAGATAAGTTTTTCCGTTCTGTTCTTTGTTGCTGGTATCGATATTTTTGCCTTCCAGGGTCGAGTTTTTGGACTTGAGATTGCGGTTTAGTAAGCATCGCTCATACGTCAAAATTGCGTAAGATCAGAGCAATTGCCATTGGAAGGCTTTGATATTACGCAATTTTGACGTATGAGCGATGCTTACTAAACCGCGATCTCAGTCCAAAAACTCGCCCCTGGAAACAATGACAGATGCAGGTGACACCGGTTGATTGAGATGGCAGATAAACCGTTTGACCTAATGAGGAGTCGATGCTGACGTATGGTCAAGAAATGTCGTCGTTGTCTTTCTCTTTTACATAACTAAAAAGAAAAAAAAAGAAAAAAAAGAAAAAAATTAAATGCTTCAAAAATTTAAAATCCAAAACTTTTTTTCTGTTCTCCATTGAAAAAATAATTATTACAGGTTGTGGTAAATTATCGGTAGCCGAATGCAGCTAAAGTTTTAAATCGTACTGCTAATCGGTAGAACTTCATTATAAATAACCTTTTCATTGATAATGAATTTAATGAAAAAAAATTAATTTAAAGACCAGCAAATCAATGATATCTATTTTCGAATTCTAAAAATTTAACACCCCGCGTTCAAATGTTTATAAGGTCATTGTATTGATGATTATCGTGTTTTTAAAGGGACTTGGTACTTCTGTGAGCGATGTTCTTAGAAACATTTTCTGAATTATAGATTTGACCCAAAACCATTGAAATCCTCGTGTATATGCTGCTTTTTTCATTTCATAACAGTTGGCCGGGACATTATTTAACAAAAAAATGACCAGTCACGTTTTTATTAATTTCTGCATGTTTGGATTTTGATGCGAGCTGCACGCCTTCATTAAAGTTGATAGTTGTCGACAGAGCATATTTAAAATAACCCGAAAAACTTGTTTAAAGCTAATAAGCTCGGAGAATAGAATCGCCTCAAAAAAAAAAAAAAAAAGGATCATCGTTATAACCTTTTACCTTTCACCTTGTGCCCTCGACATCTTTAATTAAAATTGTGTTAGAAAGCCGAAGACTGTTAATTCATTGCACTGTCGGACAAACAGAAGAAAAGCAAGAGGTCGTTGAATGAGTCAAGGCCAAAAACTTCGACACACTTCAGTATTTTATTAATATTCTCCTTCTTGTTAGAATTTTTATAAAAACTGTTCAAGTAATTAGCTTTGCTTGTGTCTTTATATCTAATGAAATTTTTTTATAAAATTCTAATAAGATTCAGTTATTTAAAAAGGCATTACGCACATGCGATGTAGCGAGAAAAATGAAAGATTCTGGAATTCCGTTTATACAGCCTTCGTCAACAATCAAGAGTGGCATCTACCTTAGAACAAACCAACATCGCAATGTCAATGTAATTATAGTATTTATAAATCTATTTTGGATAATTGCATGCATAAAACAAAGTCCTGAATGGGAAAGGAGAGGGAGAATTTTTGTTTCATCTCCTTCCTGACGGAAACTGCAATTAAGAAAATGTCCTTTTGATATTGCTCTGATAAGATTTTCATCGAGGGGATTAAAAGCTGCTTTGTGAAGAACCTTTCAATATACCACAAGACATAAAGCAATGACTTTATATTATCATGTCTATGGCATTTACTAGACAAATTCACGATACCTCTTCTTGTCTTTTTTTTTTCGTATGTACTTATGCACTTTAGCCATAGTTGAATAGATTGATGAATTGATGAAAAATTTTGAGTATAAAGAATTAATTTTTTAAGAAATATTAAATGTTAATATTATCTGTATGGATTTATGAACGGTAATGTTTTCTTCGAAGAGTTCCATTATCGTGTCGGAATGCAATTTAAACAAAAAACAAAAAAAACGTCCCCTAAGTATGAATTTATATTTCTTAAAAATTTAAATTCTTTAAATTCTCTTCTCCATTTAAGTTCTGTTCTCATTACTATCCTCTTCTGTAATTATTCCAAAATTCAGTCATTCAGTCATTATCAGTTAAGATTATTATTATTATTATTATTATTATTATTATTATTATTATTATTATTATTACCTCTTGCACTGTTTTTGGTTCTTGAAATGTGTTTACAGAACTTTTGTTACATATTCCCCAAAGGGCTCTAATACTCAGTTAATCAAGAACACTTTTGAACTTGATTAATCCAATATGGTATATACAGAAATTGATACGATAAAACATTCTTCTATTGCAATGGTTGAATGTGTTATATATTTAAACATTGCACTTCGAACATATAAAATATTTCCTTTATCAAATGATACTGTTTTATTTTTTTCTAATTTTTTAGTGTCGATGCCTTTCAATGCACGTCCTTCCTTATAAGTAATCGTATCGACCGTTATCTTTTTTTATGTTCATAAATATGGGTTGACCTTCGGAACTCTTTTTCAAGGCTTAATTTCTAATTCATTGCGAAGTTAGATGAATTAAAAGAAAAAAGTAATGTTTTATTTTAATACGCTTCTGCGGTTTATTCAGCGGATTGCATTATGTGTAAATCAATTCGTGCATTTTATGTTTATTCAACACCCATTGCCTTATTGCCGACCCTCGCAAGTCAATAATGAATGGATTGTGAGAGTGGTTCTTTAATTACAACATAGTGGATAATAAAGGCGGAAAGCAAATTTTAGGATGGCCATTCAAATCATTACCTTCTTTGCTCTGCGATAAGTTTCCTTTCGGGAAAAACGAAAATAACATTTCTACAAGAGAATGGTAGTTCAAAAGTTTAATCAAATCGTGTGGATGAAGACAAGATCAAAGAGGAGCTATGACGTCAAATTAAAGAATAAATTTGACAAAAAAAAAAAAAAAAAAAAAGATATGAAAAAAGATATATTTAAAGCCCAAAAGTAAAAACAGTATAAAAAAAATGACAAGGCCTGATATAGCAATTACTTTATCGTATACTAAAAGATAAAAATGACTATTGTGGTGAATTTTTTTTAAATCTTTTTACATGGTTTTGAAAATTGTTTTCAAATGGATTTTTGATAGTTTGTTGTGGAAAGGTAGTATAATTGTGAAATTTCATGCATGTTATTTCATGCATGTTATTTCATTCATTGTGAATGTGCCGCTCACGTGTAGTTAATGTGTTTTATAGCTTTGTATAAAAATGAACGACGAAGAGCAAATGAGAAAACAATTGTTTATATGACAATTAATAAGCCTCTCAATTTAAAAAATGACACCTTAAATAGAATGACATATTTTAATAGAATGATCAATAACTTCGGAAGAACTCTTATTTAAAAAATAACAACAATAGCAAATTTAATGTTTAAAAAAACTTTCTAAAGCTTTTGCATACTTCAATGCCAAACTACTTGTAGAGACTATTATGGGGGACTAGGGAGGTTTACTGCAAAAATATGAGAATACTCTACATATAGCTATAGTTCCCTCGAATTTTTTTGGAGAGCTGCGCGGTCCAAAATCACTGCGGGCAAAAAAAATTCAAACAAAAACAAATTTGTGCAATATTTTTATAATTGTATTATATAAAAAATTATTAATGTACAACATAACTTTAATAATTGAACACATGATGGTAAGACGGTAGTCTAGTAATGAAAACTAGACTCTGGTAAGACCCTGAAAAAAAGCTGACGTAAAGAGTAATCTTGGAGTTGATATATTTCTCAAAGTAAAGAATGAAAGATATCAACATCACTTTCACTCTTTGCTTTGACAAAATATAGCCCCTATCCGAAACGTCAGCTTTTTTTTTTCATGGTCTTACCATCCTGTGTTCAATTTTTATTCCAGGTCTCTTGTGTCTCGTCCTTCTTTTCTTCTATATCCGTCATTTTTTCTTCCATAAAAGTCCACCCTGTATAAACTTCATCTGTGTTACTCTTCCGTCATTAGATCACCCAGATATTCAATCTGGGGTTTGTTTCGATATTTCGTTTTTACAATATTCATCGTGTTTCTTTTTCTTTCATTGAATTCTGATAGGATATTTTTTTCATTTGTAAAAATCATATAGGTTGATACTTTCATTGATACTTTCACATGTTAGCTGATTGTGAGTGCGCGGGAAGTAAATTTCTCTGTGCAATTTATCAACACCAACTAGAAGACAAATTTCGCGTGTCTTCTAGGTGGTGTTGAATTTATTGCAGTGCTACTTAAATTAGTCCTGCAAAAAATGTTTTCAGCATTGCATCTTGAATTAAAATCATAATTATAGGATTTATCCTTAATTATCTAATCAATATACGTAGAGTTAAGATTTCTTTTTGAAGAGACATTCAAGTAGCGTTTTAACCAGGGACACACGCGCATACGTACATAAATAGACGAGAGAGAGATTGATTGTAAATCTTTTCTAACGGAGATAATTATAGCAGTATCGACTATGAATTTCTAGCCACGATGAACAATTTTCCGAATGGGATGTTTTGAAAAAGCTGTAAACAAACGTATAGCACTGTTTGACTGTCTATTCACCACTGGCCTTTACACGGTTGCAGAGTTTACTCATTTTGCCATGAAGAAAGGCTCATGTGTGAAGGTGGAATGAACAAGCCAGTCGATTTTTAAGAGCACTCGGAAACAAAAAAAACTTCCTGCGAGGACAGAGGGAGGGAACGAGATTAAAATTCAACCGTGCTAAGAGTTAGAATTGTCGTTTGCTATTAACCTCTGTATTATTTATACGGTTTTCTCGGAGGAAGGAGGATTCGCCCGTTTGGCACCATTCAGAATTTGTCTGTTAGCACGTGCCCTTTCCAATTTGCAGGCACTGGGCGCAACTCCGTCGACCATCGTTCCCTTTTTAAACTTCGTGACATCATTACTGATTCGAAATTGCTATTTCGACTCGATTCTGATTCTCATAACCATATAACGAACTATTATACAACTTTCTAGTGCATTATACTTCTAAAACTGCGCAGAGGCGTTTCATCGTACTATCGATGCTCAGCATTTTTTTTTTTTTTTATTCAGTTTTGGAACAGTTAACTTTTGATGTTTGAGATGCACAACCGTAATAAAAATAATGGCTTAATTTTTCTTATTCTAAACAGCGTATTACAGAAATAGATGACTACGCTTGTTGCGTTACAAAGTAATTGAATACTGTATGTGGAATTACAGAAGGGTGAGATACCGGCTTGGACTACATAAGTATTCCCATGAAGAGTTTCTCAACTCGACCTGAATGTAATATTGGATTCCGTGATTATTTTTCTTTTATACCATTTCACAATTTAAAGGACAACTCTACGCAAAATATCGATTACAATTTTTTTACAGATTATCATTCTTTGATATAAATATAACACATTCCCGTTGAAATTTTTAAATTTGATCCATAATTTCAATATAAGAAACTGCTTTGAAAAGTGAAAAACGGCGCTTTTGCATTCCCCTTCTGCTGGCCATTTTTTTCCGGAAGTGGCGTAGTTTGAGTCAAAGGAGGCCAACGAAAAAGACAGGCCCAGACGTGGAAAAGTCACCTGTCTATAGTAAGAAATGCCCTGACGCGAAAAAATCACCTGACCAACAATCCAGCCTTCATTGTTTTCAACAAATGAAAAAATACTGATTGTTAAAATCCAAGACGGAAACAATGAAAATTACATTGTTTGTCGGTCTACATTGTTATTCAGATTACATTGTTTTTCTACGTTTGACTCCAACTACGTCACGGCCTCACCCAAGATGGATGCCTCCCGATTTCAAATCGCGCTCATTATTTTCGTTTTTTCACACATTTAGAGTTCGAATTAAATTTTTTTAAATACGCCACGAAGTTATTAATAGGTTAGGCTTTCGATTTAAATAAAGTTGTATATAACCGTAGAGTTGTCCTTTAAAATGAACCGTTTCCAACCCAATGCCAAAGAAATTAAGCTACTTATTTTGCTGAATCCGTATCTTAATTATCACTTTCACAATTTATTATCTCGTATACATGTTAATAATTGTTGGCTAAAGTAAACTGTTTTACTTGATGGAAAGGTGTGTTTACGGGCCGATTTTCTCAGGTGTTGACGCATTCATAACGCTTTAGGTAGTGCGTATAATCATTTTCTCTCCCTCCCCTCTTTTTTTTTTTTTTTTGGTTTTCTTTCTCAGTGTATTTGTTAGCTAATTGGCCTAATTGTAGCTGTTTTCATTTATAATCTCTGTGAAATTATTTCGAAGCGACCTTGTAAGTCTTTATTAGCTATGCATTTGTGGTGAGGTTAATGTAGAGAACGCCTAATGTTCGAAATTTTGTAATTTAAAAACTCGGGTAGGAGATCTAAGAAATTACGAAAATTTGGAGAATGCTGAGAAAGGAAAAAGAACGGTTAACAAATGAAATATAAAAAGTATCAATTAAAATTATTCTAAGGAAGTTTTGTATATTTATAAACATTGATTAGTTGGTAATGAAATAAAATATGAAAGGGAAGGAATTTCTGTATAAGCTTATTCCTATACAAAATAAAATTCATGATCACTCTTCCATGATCATATGTGACGTTCGTGACTCGAAGGGAATTAGCAGTCCATTAAAAGATCGTTAACCAAATATTGGTTTATGCTAGCAAAAAAATAAAAAAAAAAAAAAAAAATGAAAGGCTAAGTCCAATTTGGGGAAAAATTGAGAAAAATTTAAAAATAATTTTGTGCGTACCTTTTATTATACAGGGTGAATTTTAAGTACACCGACAAAATTTTAGAGGAGGCAGTATGGGTGGTTCTAAGCAAAAACGTTTCTTATGAACATTGGTCCTAATTTGAACGATAACTGAGATATGAACAGAAATAAAAATGCCGCCACCAAGATCAACAAGTTAATAACTCACTTTCTACAACATCTAGGATAATGAAGTATATTTTATAAAGTATGGATATCAACAACAGTTTATAATAGTATATTTTAAAAGATCACTTATTCCGTCAATGTTAAAACGCATAAATGAAACTGACCTCTTAAAAGAATTACAGTTTTTGACAGTAATTAAGTTTAGAGCCCCCTTTCTTATTTCTTTTGAGTTATACGCATTTGTTAAGATTTTTTTATTATTCTGCGGTATAATTTATTATGAAATGTAAAGATTTCATTATATATATTAATCTTCAATTAAAAAAAAATTCCTTGTTTGTTGTTGTATATTGAAGGGCTCTCGAACGTTTTGTTTTGGTTTGATATGTTGTGCTTGGATTTATTTGAGTGGCCAAAACATGTTACAATAGAAAAGGAGCAATTTGCACGACCCCCCAATTCCTGTTAGTGGTTATTAGCCTTACGCTTCAATTGCCAACAACACATCATTACCTGTAATTAAAAATCATCGAATGGAACCTATAGTAGTTCATTTCCTTTCTCGTCCTCCACTAAGGGGAGGTGTCCACGAAAACCCCTTTCTTCGGAATAAATGCTGAGTGAATTGTTAACAAATGACATCATTTCCTGTGGAGTTTACAAGTCGAGTTGTTTATTTGCTGTTTGCTTTGCTCGTACGAGTCGCAGGTTGTTGTTACTATTTTTTTTTCTGTTTTTTTTTTTTTTTTTGTTTGTGCTAGGAAAAATGTTTCTTTTGGGGAAAGTGTTGCAACATCATGCAACGTAATTGTATCGAATGGGAAAGAGTATCATGCAACGTAATTGTATCGTAAGAGTGATGTTTCTACTCCCCCCCC
>JAHWFO010047825.1:3791242-3813412 GCA_023313115.1 Rhysida immarginata | reverse complement strand
AAAAAAAAAAAAAAAAAAAAAAAAAAAAAAAAAAAAAAAAAGGCACGCTTTTGGGTGCCTTTGAAACTAATGCAGACTAGGTACATGATTCTCTAAATATATAGTTTTGATTTTTGTTATAAAGGGAAAAGGCGTGTTAAGATTCGAGAGTAAAATATATTATTTAATAAAGTATTTTAGAGGCTGCACAATATCGCTGATGTATGAGGATTTCTTCGATGGGCAAAAGTCAATCTGCTGTGAGCTTATAATTTAATAGGATATATTTGCGCTTTTCCAGCACTGTAAGTGATAATTGTCGCAGCTATTCTACGGATACGGTTTTTTCCCTTTTGTTTAGCAACATCATTCTCTTTAATATTTAATTAAAAAAAAACAAACAAAAAAAAAATTAAAAATTTTCAGGTGAACATTAGGATAAAATATTTTTAATACAGTAAATCTGAACACAATTGGTCCGACAGTGTTTAAAGCGGAACAATAAAATATTAACATAGTCAAATTGCAAAGGTACACAACTCATCAGCAAGAAAATTAATGGCAATCTTAGATAGAATGTGTTGCGAATCATTGCAAATAGCCAACCTGTATGTTTAATTTCTCTATTCATCTTGCCTTTATGAGACAGGATTTTTTGCGAGGCTAATCAGGTGTAATAACAACTGTGTTCACAACTGTTGCTGCTTTTAATGTTACCGTGCTCTTTTTTTAATTAGCTACATCATTTTATATAAGTTTATTCTCTTGTTCTTTTGAATTCGAAGGAATATATTTATTCATTATTCACTTCAGTGAGGACAGTAACTGTAATTTACTTATTACGGTTAACGGTTCTCTTATTACAGTGAATCAACATTAGCTTACATCATCGGAATCGCTTCCAAACAACTCCGATTGTAAACTACTCATTACACTAACAATGAAACCGAGTGTTGCACTTACGTCATCTTTATAGCATGTTAAACAATTCGTTTTCTTTCTTTCTTTTTTTTTTTTTTTATTCACCTGCCTTCAATCTCCCACCAAAAATAATACTTTAAGAGCATTAATACATTTTTTTCAGTTGCTTAAATTGTCTGTTTCCGTGAAGGTACATGTTTATTTTGCGGCCTTGAAGAAAATTGCTTTTCTTCTCTGTAGGATAGAAATGATTAGGATTTTCTTTTTCAAGAAAAAAAAGGACATCTCGTAAGGGAGGTGAAGATTGAGAAGCATAAATTACCAATATAAAAGCAACGCCAAACTAATAATTTCATTGGGATGCGTGGATTCTATGTGCAGGAGGACTTAGAGGCGTTTGATTTACGTTTTGCATACAAAACGAGGACAATGTTTAAGGCCACGTAAAAACGGGAAAAAGCGTAGCATATGTTTTTCTCCATTCTATTTTAAATGAAATCCAACTAATAATGAACTTTTATAAAGGAGAGAAGTTCTCAATGTTGTTTCTCGGGCATTTTATGTTCAAATGTGAATAATAGTTCTATCTCTTAAATTCGATTTCTTTTGATGGCGTAAAGGTTGGTTTCTTCGATACTAATTTTGAAATAAGCTGTTAAGAATTCTTCGATCTTAAGCATGCAAAATGCATCGTAACCAAAATTATTCACGACAATATAGAAGTTTTTAGGCAGCTTTTAAGAAATTTGGCATTAAGGAAATTTCACAATTTTTATTTCCTTTTTCCAGGAATTCTTTCACTAAAATCCTTTATAGATGCAACAAAAATTATTTGTTTTATTCATCTTTGGAGCATAACTAATGATGCCAAATAATGATATACGTATGCAATTGCGAGTCCTACTGGATATGGAAACACTTCCTTATTTTTCTTCCTTGCCGTTAAGTTAACGAGGGAGGGACTAACGAATGATCACCATCTGTGTGACTTACTTAAACAGTACAGAAACTATTTTTTTTATATTATCGCTGCTATCAACAGAAAAAGGGAAGCAGCCACTGTTTCAGTAATTTTACTAATATCTGTTCGTGATTAATAGCCACCGGACACCGTTATTCGGTTAAACGCAAAAATAATATTGAAATATTTATTTTTATTGTTTTTTCCCTTTTTTATTTTATTTCCTATTTCTCCTTAATTCTCTTTTTTTATTTTTCCCCTCCTGTTTCCGATATCGAGTTTTACCGTTCAATCATAAAAGTGTCATCACACTTTCGCTTCCGTCTCCGTAAGAAATGTTACATGACGAACACGATCCACACGACTGATTCCCATGAATATTTTTCAGTGAATTGTCTTATAGATTTAGAGGAAACACCATTTTTATTGTGTTTTGAATTTTTTTTTTTTTCATTTTTTGTTGTTCGTCATTTTAAGGGATTTCCGTGGCAGTTTCCCTCCGCATCGTCTCTTCTCCGCTTTCAATCAGTGTGAGGACCGTTGATCGATTGAAATTGATTGACTACGAGTTCCCGTTATTTTTTCCGTCCTCCATAAACCTGTTTCATTATAATGTTGCAAAAAAGGTTTCTAAAAGATCATAGAAGTGTGTCGCTTTGATTTCTAACGGGGATGATTGAATATACATTTTTTTTTTGTCGTTAAGCTGAAGCGTGATTCCTTTGCTATTATGTTTCCCTAGCCAGTTATCATTTCTGTATTTACGATTAAAAAAAAAAAAAAGGTTTATTCATAATGTGAAGAGAAACCTATCTCTAAATTATTTTAAAATTTCTGCATAATGTGCTTTGTATATTATACAGAAATTTCAGAAAACATTCTGGGAATATTGATTACTTCAATCATACTTTTTTAAAATATTTGTAAAATACATATAAAAGTATCTTAAAACGTTTTATTAATACAAATTTTGAAAATCACTTCATTCTGTTAGGCAATAAATTATTGATTACTATTTAATATTATCTAGGAAATGACGCTCATGACTTCCTGAATTGCTTTTACATTTCATTCCAAACAGGTTATAAATTGTCATAAATGAGCACACAGAAAAAACAGAGGCGGGGGGGGGGGGGGTGTTGAAAGAAAACGCATAAATTCATATATAACTTGGATAACCATTTCATTTCATCTAGTTCCTGATTTCGAATTGAAGGCAAAGCCTTTTACCAATAATTAATTTAAAAAAAAAATAACAAACCCAAAAACAAAAGGCCTGCTAAATGGCAACTGAAATACGATGGCACGTCGTTTGGAATTTTCCGGTCATATTTCATCCACAGGGCAAAACATGACCTGTAAATGTCGATAATATTTTTCAAATTTACATGCGCATTTTTAAAGTGATAATTATTAACACACCCTACGATTTATTTTAATTATTTTTGAAATTTTAATTGCATCTTTATAAACTACTACTATAAAAAAACATTGATGGGCAGACGTGATTTCTATGCAAACCTTAAAAATGTCCGTAGAGAAGTCCTTTAAACCTGAAATTCTTAAAAAATTAAATATTAGATAAACATATCATAAAATACTAAATTTATAATTATCAAAATTCACTAATAAACACTTTATAAAGATTACAAAGTACTGTGGTGAATATAATGGTTTTAATGAGCTTTATAAGCACATCTGGACAAGATTAGTTCTTTGATTATAAGGTAATTGTAATTTGAAAAAAAAATATTAAAAATATTTTAAAATATTTATTCAGAAATGCGTGCTTCTAAAATTATATTACTGTACTTTTAAGTATATTCACATGAAAGCGATTGATTATATTTGAAAGGCGATTAGTTGAAATTGATGGTGACAACAGAGCCAGTGTACTGGTTGATCATTAACTACGATAGAATTAGCTCGTCAACGTGACATATTTCGATCCTCTGAACTCTTCTTGTAAAGGCTTTAAAAAAAGTCGGTCAAAAGACCTGATTGGCGGAGTAAAGAAGACTCGCTATTATCTTAATGCTTTACTTAACAGAATTAACTATTCTGTCTTTAAAGTAGTTCTCTGGTCTTCTGAGCTTCCACACTCGACTAAACTTCCTTAAAGCAGACTAGGTTATTGGGTATTAAGTTAACTATATGAATCAGTATGGGGGAAGTTAGATGATTTTGAAGTTAGATGATTTTTTTTATTCTTTTTGGATTAATTTGTGTTCATAGTTTCTAAGAAAAAAAAATCGTTGAATGAGAAAGTTAAAACATTTGCTGAACTCTTTAATTATTGACTGCTTATCTATTGCCACTAACTAATTTTATATCGTTCGGATGCAACTTTGTCAATGTTGATTCACAGTAAAACTTGAAATAGTTGAAGGGGAATGCCAACTAAACCGAATAAAAACATGCTTTTTTTTGAGATATAAATTACTAGATGCAAATAGTGAAAGTAGTGAGCTGTTCCTTCAGAAACGATGAGATTGCACAATAAATGTTGCATTCCACTTGAAGTTTCTTTATACACGATTAGCCCATATTCGAGGTTGCTTTGCTTAAATATCCTGAAAACTGAATTGAGCGATTTCTGTTTAATATACTTGAAGGCAACCAAATCCCTCGTCTTGTTCCTTCTCGACTGTGCTGACTCAGTCACGCACCAACCTACAAACGAGCTTTATGATGAACCCATAAATGACGAACATCATTTATATTTTTCAAAAGTTGTTTTTATTTAAGTGAATGGCAATTGTTTTGTTTTTTTTCCCTCTTTTCCAAAATTCGCCGCCCCACCCGCTAACCCCCTGGTGGTGGTTAGGTTTCTGGAGGCTTTCGCCTATTTTCCCCCAGGCGGTTTTCTTTTTTTTTTCTGTGATGCAACGGTAAATGTGTAATGGAATGGTTTTTCTTCATATTTAGTCATTTGATGTAATAGAAAAACTGAACTCCCTTTCTAATATATTGACCGCCAATAATTCTTCTTCGACAGTATACATTCATTTTTAACCGGGAAATGTCTTTATTATTTAAGGAGATGCTGGGTTTTCATATGAAAGGAATCCCCCTCCCTCCGTAAACTTTAAATTAAATGTTGACGGAAGAAGTTTAAACGTCGATGCTTTCTAGTTCCGCTAATGAATCAAGATATCATTAATTTTTTTGACAAATTTTTTGAATAACCACTTATTCGATTTACTTATAGGTCAAAGAATATTTGTTTTTATTAATAAACCTTGTAATTGCATTTGTGTTTTGTCTTTTTTTCCCCTCCTCCCCGGCCTGATGATACAGCAATTTTTCGTGAAACGTTTTTCTCGAGGTTTTTCGCTCTTTATAGTTTATAAAAGTAGTCTTGCTTTTCAGTTCATTTTTTTTTAAAGTGCCCATTATGTTCTATGTAATATGCTCGAAATCCGCATCTTTTATACGGTTCTCCATCCTTACCTTTTCTTGTTTTTACTTTGAAAAGGTCGGCACTTAAACTTTAAGGAGGGGAGAACACTCTGGTCTTTGAAAATGAATTTAAAGAAACGGAGAAAAAAAAATGAAGAGCGAGAAATAAATAAACGAAAACGCAAAAAGAAGTCCTACAGGCCGAGTGGAATAACTTGCACCCCATTGGCTCTTCGGCAATCTCTCAATCATTTCGCCCCAGGGAATTTTTTTCAGTTGAGATTGAATTTGTTTCTTTTTTTTTAAATTTATTTTTCTCTCTGGGTAGAGGCAAACTCAGTCAGTTTTCTCGGGTCATCAGGTCACTGTGACCACGGTATTCGCTTTGAGGCACTTGACTATCATTAAAAAAAAAGAAAAAATATTTTGAATTTTATTCAGCATTAAAGGATTGAAAAGCACAAAAAGGAAAAAATATTTGTACCCTATAGTAATAGAACTACCGCGGCCTTTAAGTGTCCTTACTTAATGAACGATTTTCAGGATCATCCGTAATCGGTTAGCACTCACTAGCATTTACAGAAGATGGTTAAAGAATGACAAAACAAAAATGAAACTAAAAACACGAGTACAAATCAACATTACAAATGCGCTGGCTTAAATATTATGAAAAAGAAGGAAACGATAATTTAAATTGGGGGGGAGGCCGTGGTCTGGTGGGCTTTCACTGAAAACACAACTGTGAAGTTAAGCAATATCAGGCACGGCTACTCACTGGATGGGCGACCATCAGTGACACACGATCTTCATGCCCCCCCCCCCCCCCCCACTGCTGCGACCATCATACAGCAGCCGTTAATCCAGGTTCATCCAGGGACCCAACTCGTCGGCCTCTGGCCATACAGGCCCTGGATGGACGTATTTGATTATATTAAGTAAATAAAAAAATAAATAAAATAAAAACAACTCGTAATTTATATAATTTCAATTTATATAATCCATCCACTTTTCGACAATTGAAGTTGCATAAAACGTGCCTCTTTTGCAGTGGCTTCGGTTTCGCTAAAAGAAATTGCAGGTGAAGACTTTTGGCATTTAAGTTATCTCTTTCATCGGCTGACATTAGCTTCTAAAGTCTCCGAAGCTACCTAGTAATGTTTCCAGTTCATTCCAAAAAATCTAGGAACCATTTCCATTAGATTCCAGTAAATGAATAGACATGTAAAACCTCGATGATGGAGAAGCAAAGAAAGGTTTGGGAAATGTGGAAACGAAATCTTAAAGAGGTATGAGTAGATAGGATCATGTTACGAATGATAATATGAGAGGTATGTGTGGAGTTTAAAGAAATATAGTAGATGCAGTCTGAGATTGTTTGGGCATATGGAATGAAGAGCGATAAACTGCTTTTTAATGACTGCATGTTTGTCGTGTGGGTGGAAAATGTGAGAAAGGAAGGCCAAGGAAAATGTGACGGGATTAATTAAAGGAACAACACCTGAGGTTTATGGTTTTCAAAGTTTGAACAAAAAGACCAACCTGAATGCATGAAAAAAGAATGATAGTTGGTTTGGTTTGGTATTAACGTCCTTTTCAACTACTATGGCCATTTCAGGACGGCGTTATAGGGGCCGCAAATTTTGCCTCGGAAGGGTTCTTTAACGTGCAGCCAGCAAACGACTACACGGGATCAACGGCTTTACTTCCCTTCCGAAGGAAGGCCGGGATCGAACCCGCGTCCTCGGGCATCAGAGGCGATCACGCGACCACTGAGCCACCGAGGCCGATAAGAATGATAGTGGATGAAGCAAGGGTTTTGTATAGAGAAAGAGATGCTTGGCAAAGTTTGATTGGGTTATTTTAAATCTCGTTTAAGTGCTGCCTATTCTTTCAGGAGGATAAGGCATGATGTTATGTTGTCTTGCTTTTGTAAAAAAAAATTAATCCCCCCAGGAGGATATAAGAAAATAGCGGAAGCCCTGAGTTCGTCTATCTCCCCCCCACCCTTTTATCAGCACTTTTTAACCTCCATATTTTTTAATCAATAATTGATTTTCTAGAACTTAGACTTTTCCCATTTTCTAAATATATCTTCTTTCGTGCATTTCCGACCGAATAGAATTTCACATGCCATATGTTACCATTTGAAAACTTTAATAATTCTAAAGACCAATGGCTGCTACCCCCAAACTCCGACCCCACTGGGACAATTTAGCCCAAACTTATAGTAGATCTTGCCTAGAGGAATCTGCATATAGAATTTCTCTCCGAATTAAACACATTTATACCATTTAGACCAGATGGTACTCTCTAAATCCCATCGTAACTCCAATCCTACTGGGCCAATCGAAATCGAGCTAAATAGTGAAGTAGGAAATAGATTCAACCTAAGAAAAAATAAAGTTTTCAGTAAATTTACTAACTTACTTTATATCATAATTTAAACCAATTGAGAACACGGGACCTTATCAAAATGAACTTAAAACTTCATGAACTTTAGATTTTCGAGTCAATTTTATCGACGATTACAATCAATAGGTCTTTCAGACACTCCTGTCTTACTTTTTGATGATCTTTAAAAATCCAAACTTTTTTTTTTAATATTTCTTGTTTGCAATGTCGTCTAAACTGCCCATGGACTTTTCCGTTATTCCCTAGACTTGTGCTTATACAGGGTGTTCTCGAATGACGTGGACAAGCTTGGGGGCAGGTTCCTTATACCAAAGTTCCTATAAACATGGGTCCTAATTTGAACAATAACTGAGATATGAACAGAAATAGGGTACATGCAACTGTGTATACCGTTAAAATTTGGTCAAATTCCAACAAGTAGTTTCAGAGTTACGCATTCAACATCGTAACACATGCTCACATGTTGAGTACTAACCAGCACTTATTACGATGTTGAATGCCTAACTCGGAAACTACTCGTTGGAATTCAACCAAATTTTAATGGTATACACAATTGTACGAACCCTATTATTTCTCCAAATTTTACCTTCCTAGATGTTATAGAACCTGAGTTGTTAACTTTTTGATCTTGGTGGCGCCATTTTTATTTCTGTTCATATCTGTTATTGTTCAAATTAGGACCCATGTTTATATGAACTTTTTTTCTTGTTTTGGTATAAGGAACCTGTCCCCCAAGTTTGTACACCATTCTTGAGTTATTCTTTAATAAAGAATTATGCTCACAGATTTAAGTAAATAATTTGTCAAACAGACCTTTTAAAGTTAACATTGAAAGAGTAAATCTAATTCTTAAAGTACCGGTGAGTATTTATAATTTCCAAAAAATGTTGCATAAGAAGACCAATTCTATAAAATGAACAGTTATCTTATTAGATGTTCATTATCTTATAATAAGTCACAATTTTTAATAAGTGACTCGCACAGACTGCATTTTGGTGCAATTTTACTTTAACATGGCGCCAAGCTCTTGTGAATTTTATTATATTCACATTTCTTACGGTTGTGTTTATTAGTCACTTCTGGGAGGAAAAACATAAACGCATTTTAACAATTTACCATAGCTTTTTCCAAGAATGTCTCATCTATATCTATAATGTTCTTCCTACTCCTGAAACTCGAAAACTTGTAAATTACCTCGATCATAATATCATTATTATCGTCTCGCTAATCAAAACTAAAATTTAAACGCGCACGACACGAGCAGATGAGCATTTAGACTATAGAGGGTCAAAAACTGAATGCAATAGATAGAGCAAATTCAAATATTTATTTCAAATAAACTGAAAAAGACAAAGAAACACATTCTGCACATCACGGATAAAGGAAGGTTCAAAATTTTTAAATCCCCCGCCTAGCGGTTTCATTCATACATCGGCGCTGTTTCTTAAAATTTTGAGCCTCCTTCTATGCAGTGATGTGCGGAGTGTGTTCCTGTCTTTTACAGTTAGTTTCAAACAAATATTTGAACTTGTTCCATCTATTTATAACCCTGTATTCTGAATCTCCTTACGAAGCAACGGACTTCTTGCATACGATATAAATCGCCGAGAGAAAAACGGGGTTAATATAAAAAGTTTAATTTGAATTGAAATTTGAGCCTTGAGTTTAATTAGAAGAAAAGCCTTTTTTTATATCTACCATTTTATCCTGAACAACCCTACAAAAGAAATCTCGCCCGTACCAAGAGCTCCCCATAATCAGAATCAAGATCTAGGAAATGTGTTTGTGTATGAGAAGGAAAGGAATGAGTAGATAATTGCACCGGCTTCCAGTTGAGTGATTGATTATCAGTCGAGTGATCTAAGGTGAGCACAGATAGGAAACTCCACGTTTTAGAATTGATATCATGGTTTTATTTAGTTGGTGAGGAGAGAACTGCAAAATGCTTTCGTTTTTTTTTTCTTTCTTCTCCCCCATCCCTTATTTTTGAAATTTTTACAGTTTGTAGTGGTAACTTTTTCTCCCTCAATTTTTCCACAGAACGGACCCTTAGACGTTCTTTAAGAATTCTAAAAAGGAATAATTGGATAAACAAGCAGTTGTAATTTTGTTTTTGCCTGCCTCATGAGAAAAGCTTTTTCCCCATCTCGTTGACCTCCATTCGAAACAGTCGCCAGACACACGAACCTTTTGCGTATTAATTTTTAATTAGCTTATTTTGAGCCTTACATAACTTGCTAAGCAGCTTGAAATTTTATCTGTAAATTTTAAACTTCTTCAAAAGTCCATTTTCTCTCATTTAAATTCAATCGATATCGCCTAACTTTTTTTAAATTTTTTTTAAAGTAAATAACAAATTAAACCCCTGAAAACTTATAAGGAGAAATCAAGATTTTTTTGCCTTTACCCAGTTTTTTTTTTTTAATTTTTTCATTTCAGATAATTTAATTACTTTTAATTTGAAAATAGCATTCCCTATTGCGCTAAAAGCACCCATTTTCCCATGCTCCCAAAATTGGTTCACCGCCGATTGGGTGACATCATACTGGATTGACGTCATGATGACGTCTTAACATTTTTGAAAACTGCAATTAAAGTTTTATTTATGATGACCATGTTTTTAAAATTCATATATATAATTTTCCATTATAGTTATTTTATAATCGTAAAGAAATACCGAAATATTTAAACCACCTATGGACTTTCTCTAATCGGTGCAGGAAGTAATGTTTGAGGTCGATGATCGATTTGCACCAGTCTAATCGTATTTAATTTAATTTGAGATCTAAGTGATGAAATTGTAAACATATACTTCTTTAACTTCTGGCCTCATAGTATTGAACAAAAAAGTGGTTATTAAGAGTTATTAAGCTATGAATGGGTTTTATTCGATAATAATTTACTGCTAAGTGAAAGTTTTTTCCAGTGAAAACTCTTAAGCAATTTTTAATTACAGATATAAAATCATATATAATTCAGTAAACAATTTTTCATTGCCGTTTGTTTTATGAGAAATTCGACATTTTTTATTCGTAATATGTCTGCTTCTGAAATTTTCTCCTCCTATGTGTTACTTGATAGAGTGCAATTTGTGGAATATAAAATGTTTTTCAGAATTTCTGCATTTGTAAAAATAATGAATATTCCAATGTGAAAACTTTTTTTTTCATTTCTAAAAATCCTAAATAGTAGAAAAGGAATAAAAACCAAAGTAAAAGCGAAAAAGGAATAAAACCTGTATAATAAACCGATGTGGAAGGTGGAAGAGCTTTCATTAAATTCTCCCGTTCTCTTTATTTGACCCGATTTGAATTTAATAGCTACCTCTTTGAATTCTATTAAGACGAGTGAGTAAAGCAATGAAGAATTCATTCCCGGCTGTGTTCACAATCCCAACAGGAGGAGGAGAAATTGAGAGGGACGACATAAAAAAATAGAAAAAGAACACACTAACAAACACCTCATATGTAGCGTAAGAAATTAATTGGGACGGGCTTTCATTTTTCTTGCAACATGAAAGAAAAAAAAATGTTCTTTATATTTCTTTACATCTGCAGAAGTGGTCACTGTGCTTTTTAGTTCTCAGAAGAAAAAAAAATACAGGATAAGGGCGTGCATTTGAGGAGAAAATTTCCCGTATCCAATTTCGCATTGTACCACTTGGAAAAATTCCATAGCGTACCAGTTTCTCGACGGTTGTTCCCTGAAATATAGAAATGGATTGGTCATTTGGATCCGTTTACGAAAAAAATTCAACTTTGAAAAGGCTATTGACGAAATTGTCTACCCATATAACTTTAGAATTATGCTCTTAAAACATCTACCGTAAATAGTGCAGGAATTAAAAGTACCAAATATTTATTTAAATGCTTTCATAAAATAATTAAAAATATTAAATGCAATTTTTAACTGAACATTTCAGGTGACTGATTAAATATGGATTTTCTGATAAAATTTATTGATGCCTTACAGTACATTTCTGAATACAGGGTTCTCGATTAGTTTCGTATTTTTCCAGCTTTTTCAAGGGTGCATTATGGAATGAAATGGTGATTGGGTAAATTTCGTGTGAATGGTGAGAAGGATAGGAGTTAAGAGATGATGTTATGAAAAACTTAAGTTTCACCCCACACTTATTATATTACTGAATATATGTATTTTATATATCGAGGCATGTTAAATCTCAAATGTACCCTTGAAAAAGATAGGGAATAATAGCGAAACAGGTCGGGAACTCCCTATTCCGAAATGTATGGTAAAGCATCAATAAATTTTATTAAAAAGATAGTCCAGAAAACTAATTTTCAGAATGGATTTTCTTCCTAAGGAGAGTATTGTTCCTAAGTTACATTAAGCTGTTTTGCCATCTGCTGTATAAAAAATCGGCATTGCCTAACTTTTTCCTCTCCATTTTCTGTAACCATCATCCTTTCCGTATAGAAAGAATTAGCTGTGTGGTCTTTTAATAAATGTTTTATTTCTTGTATAATTAATTAAAAAATAGTAACTCCATTTTAATTAGGCCTAAAGGAAATAGAAATAAAAATAAATATTAAAAACAATTGATAAATGAAATTCACCCAAAGTGGAGAAATACAATTTATGAAGTGGACGGAACACAGATGAAACGAAGGTCTTGTGTTTTTTTTTCTTGTTTTTTTTTTTCTAATCTGGAATAATTTACCCTAATTTATTCTGAAAAATGTGGAAGGGATTTAAGTGTATTATATGTAATCTTAAAATATATATATATATATATATATATAATAAATCTCGCCGCAACTCCTCTCCTTTTCTCTCTCTCTTACTCTGTTCCAGTTCTCAAAGCAGAAACAATTGGCAAGCGCGCACTGGTGCATTTTACGGTGAGACTTAATTAGATTAATGTGGCTTTCTCGTTATAAACTGCTTGCCCAAACGTTAATAAGCGTTATTATGGGCAACGAAAAGAGGAGTGAAAGAAAAATAGGCTTGGAAAAAGGCAGAAAAGATCTTAAATTTTTCACACAAAATTTTATTATGTCAGACACCGGAGCAACGAAACCTCGTCGAATTCCCACAGGAATGAAATACATTCTGCCCAGATTCCGAAGCAAAAAGTTCCATTTTTCTCTCGTTTTCCCACCTTTTTGAGTTGTCATGTACGCGTCAAAACAATCTATGATAAAGAAAGTTTATATTACACGCTTAAGCCTGCTATTTTTTTTCCTGTATACTCGCAATTATGCAAAAGGAAATCCGGTATTGTAATGAGACGAAGAAGACGCAAGAAGAGATTTTTTCCCTGAATTATAGAAGTTATTCAACTTTAGTAGGCCTAATAGTGAAATGAACTTAAGGATTATTAATTACAATGTTTTAATGTTTTTATTTGATTTATAGCGATTTTTTTGATATTCTGAAATAAAAGTCTAACTGATTCGTAATTCCCTTTAGAATGCTCTGAATTCTAAGGATATGCATTAAAATTGTATCTCTGTTGTTTTTGTTGATTAAAAGAATGAAATATTAATTAATTTGAAAATAATTGTCAATGCGGCCTCAAATGCGTTTGGTGGTTATGAAACCTCGCATCGTTCTTTTGGTGGCTAATTAATGTTTCTTTGTATTAAATTATTTTAAACCTATCATTTGATTTTGGCGATTTCAATGTAAACAAAATTCAAATTCGAGAATACCTTATCATTTTTAAAATCGAGAAAATATTCACCTGCACAATTTGAAGTAAAAATGGAGCTTTATAAACCAACAATGAAGGTTTTGAAATACACCAATTAAGAAAGGTTAAAAGCACAAAGCTCATATAAAGAAGAAAATAAAACTTAAATATAAATGAACGGCAAAAGAAATATTACCTTTAAAGTGTGCGATTATGAATATATTTAGATACAGTAGCAGCAGTTCTTCGTCACATTTTTTCATCAGTTCATGAAAAGAAAAAAAAAAATGGAATAATTATAAAATTTTTTGGCATTTCGACCTTAAACGGCTTAAACAAACTGATTGTAGATGGAATTTAACGAAATTGTTATTGTTAAGACGACTTCTGCGAATTTTTGTAAGAATTTTAAGCAACTTCCTGTTTATTAAAATATAAAAATCTCGTCAGTGAATCCCGATCGACGTTAAACGTTTATTTTAAAGGTTTAATTTGTCGATTATATATAATTTCAAAATTTAAAAAAAAATGTTGTTTTTAACTTATAGAATAATTATAAGATTTTTTAAATTAAAAAAATTTGCCTTATTTTATAAAATAATTTTCCATGATGATTATTATGATTTGCTAATAGCTAATAATTATTTAAAATTACCATTGAAATCTCCAGTGATAAACGCAACTGAGAACTATGTACAATTACCGGTATGTTAATTTCTAATTTATTTTTGTTTAACATTGCTGTTTCTCATTCGATTAAAGATCGAATGCGAGAATAATAATAATTTTCTTCCTGTAAATTACCTCCTTTTTTTTTTAATGGCAATTTTATTTTATCTGGTGAATAATAACTGACGGCGACCTTTGACGGCGATAGGCTAGTTGCTATCGTTGAACGTATCAAAGCAACAGTTTCTACAAGGAATCTGTTCAGGAGAGGAAACTAATTAAGTAGCAAATCGAACGACAGCTCAATGCGAACGAGTTATTAACGGGAAAGCCCTTGAATTGCCTTTTCCATCCACCTTCTCCATTAAAAAAAAATGAAAAAATTTTTTTTTTACTCATTTTCAATACACTACAACCATTTCCATTTATGTAAACGAGACCTTTTTAAAATGCAAATAAATTTAATTAGCTGCCTTTGTACGATCCCCAGTTCCCATGTCGAACTTGAATCATCATTGATCGGAAACACTAACTTTCAAGAAATCTCAGATTTAAATAAAACAAAAACAAATCTTATCTTTAAATAACATTTATTGAAAATATATTTACATAAACGTTTCAATAGTTTCCAAATAACATTAAAAACTAGTATCGGTGCTTTTTTTTAAATTTTTTTTTATTTTTTTGTCTTTTAAAGGGGGGGGGGGTTATCTTCTTTTTAATCGTTTGCCTAATTATGAAAAAGAAATATTTAAAACGAATGTTATAAGCGAATTAATATGTTTTTATTGATTATAAAAATATATAAGATATTACAAAATTTCCTAGAGTTAGATTATATTAATTTAAATATGAATCCTTCTAATCGATCAATGTATTGACGATATGTTAAAAATATTTTTTTAAATTAAAAATTTAAAATGAAAATTCTTATAAAATACATACAAAAGTTATTCTTTTTAGTGTATTACATCCATAATAAGTTTCTTGCTTTTCTCAAACATGAAATTAAAAAAACAACAACAAATAGACAAAAAACCTACGGTGTACTGAATTTCGTGAAGCAAGATGTAAAATATTTCTAAATAAGAGCGGTTTAATTCATTTGTTACTTTTAGATTTGAAATTTTGAAACTTGTTAGATTTTTGAACTCGCTTATCGTTTTAAAAGCGAAGAAGGAAAAAGCTAGAGAAAAAATGATAAATTTTGATTGTCTGTCAGTTTAGCTTTGTGCCTTTCAAATTTGTTTCACATCTTGCTTCAAAAGGAGAAAAAAAAAACTAACAAGCAAAACAGAGTACATTCTAAGCTTGAACTAGACGTTAAAACATTGTTAACTTATTATTTCGTAACTTCTTGGATAAATAAAGAGAGGAAGAAACAATACGAAGCTCTGTCGTGATGTGCACACTTCAAAGAACATTCCAGCTATGGACTCTTCACTTCTCACTACTGATGCTACTGTTGTCGCAGTAATGGCTTGTGTTTAAGTTGGCCAGTTATTATTATTATTATTATTATTATTATTATTATTATTATTATTATTTTTAGATTTTTTTATTTTACTATTAAAAATGATGTAATGACCGTTCATTAGTCCTGATACTAATCCAATAAACGGAGATGTCCCAACCACGGATAATAGGTGGGATCGTGACTTGGTTTTACAAGCCAAGGTCAATACTTATGTAAGTTTATTAGAAAAGGAAAAAGAAAAAACTAAAACATTAACAATGGCCACGTAAAGAATAAAGGCTTACAGAAAATGAGTGGTTATATAATGAAAATGTGTCGCATCTCTCGTTATATGACATAATCCTAGCAGAGTTTTGCTTTCTATTTTGGAGAGTGTGTGAGGAACATGGCACAGTGGAGGAATAACATCACAGATAGAGGGTTCCCAGGCGTGGTTTGGCAGGAGGATTGTCCTTGTGTTGGAGGTCCCACAAGAGATTGTTGAGGGAGCGTGGGCGGGGCAATCGGGCGCGGCTGCGTTTTTCACGAGGCGCCGAACCGCCTGATCCGGCCGAATTACTCGAAGTCACCGTTGCACTCCCGTCTCCGGTGGCCAAATTGGTGAGCGACTTGTAGCGGATGTTAAAAAGTGGCGAATGGTTCGTTCCTTTGCTCGTCAGAGGTGGTTCCTTGGGTGGGATGGCGGTTACTTTGGCGCCGTGGCGGAGGAAAAGTCTCGATCGCTGCGGATGGCGTCCTTGAGCCACGCTTTTGGTGAACCGAGAATTGTTGTTGTTGTTGTTGTTATTGTTATTGCTGTTGTTACTCATGTGGTGATTGTGAGACGAGTCGGTGGAGATTTTGCGCTGGAGTTTCTCGTACAGGTGACGGGTAGGTTGCGGTGGTGCCGAATGTCGTCTGGCAGGGATGCTCTCGATGGGCGGTGGAGGTGGTGGACAATCGTTGCCATCCAGTTCGTGGAGGACGGCCTTGGGTAACGGGGCGAAGCCTCGGACGTAGTCGTAGATTTGATCGATCTCGTCGTAGCAGGTGTCGTCTGGCGTAGGCGTTGACGTGACGGGACCCGACGGACCGGTCGTCTCCACCCGACTCGAGTGCTGCTCTCCTTTGCCGCTCGGATCCGATACGCTCCGTCGAATTAATGGAAGGCACCGAGCACGTAGTTCTTTGCCAAGAGTTACGTCGAAAACCTGAAATGAAAAATTAAAATTTTCACTTTATTTAGTAACTCATCATCACATCCGTATAAAACAGTCACTTTAAACCTGTGATTCTTAACGTTATACGGAACATTTTTATTTAAAAAAAAAACAAACAAACAAAAAAAACATTGTAACAAATTTGTGGAACAGCAGTCAACAGTCATAAATTAACATTAAAATATATGCATGTACATGGAAGAAGTAAGGAATTTGTGAAAATCTTAGGTGACAAATGTTCCGCAAAATTGTATTAACCAATAAAATGTAACAGTATAATTAGAGAAAATCTGTGTGAAATGAACGAGAATAGCTTTAAGTAAAACTTATTCCACAAGCAGATTTAAGATTAACTTGGCGGCTCAAACGTTTTATTTACATGCGTAACTGAAAATTGTATGAAACTTAATAAACTTTAATGAACTACTGCGTAAAGTCCGTTTTTAATCTCACGCATTCAGATTAACATCCCACCAGTAGCTAGCTATATAGAGACATTATATTTAATGCACGTGAATGACTTTTTTCTCTTTCATTACAAGATATAAAAAAAAATCATGATTTGTGGATTTCGTTGAGTTTATATAGAAAAGAAAAAGAGGAAACGCCCTCTACAATAAAATATTTACTTACATATGGATGCGCTTTACGAACGACAAATCGTATTCCTCAGCTCAATGCAAGAAAAATCATCTTCATCGGGGTAATTTTTCTTATATTACGACTTTGTCGTTCGAAATGCGCATTCGTATGTAAGTAAACAAGGTTACATTTTTTCTTTTCTGTAGTTTTTATCCATAGTTTCGGTGACTTTTTTATTAATGACTTGTTGATTGAAGTATACCAGATCTGTGTATAAGTATGTTACTTGCACTTAAATATATTGTAAAATTATGTCCGATTTAATCGAAATTATTTGTATGAAAATGCTACCACCCCTTGAACTGGTCTCATTATACCGATGACATTTCTACAGTCTAGGTCATCATTTAATATTTGGAAGAAATAGGTATTAATTCTAAAATCAAATGAAAAAATGACAATGCAATGTATTTTATTCAAAATAGGTCATAACCATTTGTTCAGACAATGATGTCTTTTGAACTTTTCCAGACAGTTTGTCACGAGTTTAGCTGTCATAAAAATTGAATAGGACTTTTAGGAAAGGAAAAACAGAAGAGAAAAAAAAAAGATATTAAAAAAAAGAGGTTAAGTGATTCGAACAAAAAAACTGCCGACTCCCCTAAGCTGACATTGCTATCGACCGTTTAACAAAACCTTTTCCTTTCATTCTTTATTTTCTTTCTTCCCGTATGTTTTACAACATCTGCGATGAAATATTTCGTAATATCTCACTTGGATACAATGACGGCTAATTTACTTTGTTTTCAGTGTTAGCAACTGGATACACAACCGTGTTAGGCAAATGACAAATGTGCTAAATGACGAAGGCAATTAAACTTTTCCGTTAGCTTCCTCTGCAATATTGTAGACTTGTTTTCTTCTATAAATAATCTTTTTGTAGATTAAAAAAAAAAAGTTTAAATTCTTTGGATAAATTCTTTTGGATATTTGGAAGTTTTCGTTTAGCCTTTCTACATTTTTAATAACCAGAATTCATTACCAGAGATAAATTTTGTTATGGAATTCCAAAAGCTGATTTTAAATTTGGACTAACTTGCCCCAGATTAAATGATTAGAAGGAGAGTAAAAAAAACCCCCACTTTTTCGGCTTATTATAATCTTCTAATATCCATTACTACGAAAACTATTTCTGTACTCATTAAGGCGAATTAAATTGGTTAAGTATATATTAGTCTTTTAATTAATTTCTATCAATTAATTCTTTAATAACACGAATTCATTCGCGAATAAATTAAAGACTGGCAGTGAGTGTCCTTGTGAGTAAAAAGTGTAATAAATTTAAAAAAATGAAATGATAATCCTGAGCGTAAAAACCGTTAAAAGAAACTGTTCTTTAGTCAGAAAAACATTATTTTTTTTTCAAAATATCATAGGCAATGAAGAGAAGAGAAAAAATTCATATGGGACGGCTAACGTGTGCTCCTTCACCTGACTTTGATGTCATTAGTCAAATCAATGACTCGTAAACCACTGTGAATAGAAAGAGAACCAATTTTCCCTTTCAGAAAAGTGGTTATCTTTCCGAAGCACTTATTTAACCGAGAGCCAACATCACTTTAAATATTGATGTGCCCGTAGATTATTAAAGTTATACAATGAAAGTGTTCAAGTGGAGATAAGAGATTTGCTGCTCTATTGTACATTGAACGTTTGAAGAGTTTGGCATTTAAGCAAAAGGTGTTAATGGCAAATATTACTTACATTAAAAAAGTTAAAATAATCTAAGAAGACCGTGCGTTTTCCTATTAATAGTTGAAAACCATTATTAATTTTCACAATTTCCCCCTCACATAACCCAAATTTAAGATAAGAATCAAATTATTCTTATTGAATGGTTATTTGTTATTATACATTGATTTCCGTTGCTCCACAATCTCCCCTTCTCCTTCCCCAAGGTTTAAGAATTACAAAATAATCAGATTAAAATGTTAAGATTCTATAGACATACACAAAACAATTAAACAATAAGAATAGCAACGAATTAATTAACACGAACTAGTGATAAAGATCGCCGAGTATCAACACCCAACCGCCACAGCAAGGCTTTGTAATTGGAAATTTATTCCCGTTGACCAATTCGATTTGGAAAAATTAATTTGTCTACGGTTATCGAGATTTCTAAATAGAATTTATTGATTACAACCTCAAATTTAAACCAGACAGAGAATTAAAGGGGGGGGGGGGGGAGATCCTTAACGAAAGCTTTAAATTCCTTTCTGATTAAGCAATAAAACTGGGCGGTGTACATTTCATCAATAAAGTTTGGTAAAAAGAGGAGAAAGATTGGTTGCTTGGAGGAAGGCACTATCCCCCCCCCCCCAATTTAACATTGGAAACGAGGTCGCTGTCTGCAAAATACGTTGTTCCTCGAATAGAATATGACAAATAAATTAATATTCATCGAGGAAAGGTTCACATCTAATGTTCTCTGCTTCGTCTTAATACATTCTTTAGCAACCGTGATAATCGCCACTTAGAAAATGAATTGGCATTTTGTTAAAAGTATAACGGAAAAATGAAAACATTCATTAAGTTGAATTTCGAAATTATGATTTTAAAATATGGAATTCGAATTAAATATTAATTAATTAATGAATTAAGTATTATTAATTAATCGGTATAAAGCATCATCGCCTCAATTAAGGCAAGCTGAGTTTTATAGAAAGACTTTTCGACACGTCTTACTTAGTCTCGATTTAAAGGAGGGGAAAAAAACTCTGTTATATGGGGAAAAAATTGGTATTTTTCGTCTCAACACCTTTCATTATCTTTGAACTTTAAGTTTTACAGCAAGACTTGACTAGGGAGTTAATGACTCGTTTACTAATTGAACAGAAATATTGAGAACAAACTGCTATAATTCTGTACAATACTTTAAGAATAATATATTACATACAAGCTAATACATTATGTCACTGTTATAACGTCTGCATCACTTGTTAGTATTTCAATCTGATAGTGTTATAAGTTTCATTTTCAGATTTTACACAGGGTGGATACAAAAATGACCCCCCCCCCCTTTTATTTTCGCAAACGAAGCAAATACGTCAATTTTGATGAATCCGATGAATAGGAAGTTGTGGCTGACCTATCCCATGGTGCACTTTTCATCATCCCAAATATGCAAATTAGGACACATCCAAATCCTATCTTAAAAACCGTAACAGATTCATGAAAAATTCCAATTGAAGACTTATTCAGCATGGAATTCCGAACAAAACAAAAAAAAAATTCCAAAATCTGATGAAAAGGATTTTAATCCCTTAAAATGAGATTTCTTTTGAAGAGTTGTGGTGATGAAGAGCTTTTGTAATTTGATGGATTTTAAGTGTTTCAAGAAATACGTTTAAGTTATATAAGTTTATCGTATGTGTAAAAATGGATTTATTACTTTTTTTTTTTATAATGAGAAAATATACTTAAACTGTAACGAATCGTTGAATTTTGTTTTGATATTAGCAGAAGGGCCCAGCGATGCCCGGGTTAATTACAATTGTAGGTAAACAGAACAACCTCAAAAAGTTAAATAATATCTCAAATTGGTTTTCAGTAATTCTACAATTTCCTGCTGTAGACGAAGCTCCCGTTGTTCAGATGTTTCCGACGCCTGGATAACTTTTTGTATTCTCTGACCAATACTCGTTCTTTTCTTCGGTGACATTTCGTTATTAACGTGTATCCTTCGAACGATTATTAAAGAATACAATACAGTGTGCTTGTTGATTTGAAGAGTCGAGTTGATCTATGCTTTGTTATAGGTTAAGTCGTAAACTGTTGCCCGAGACCGACCGGCGATAGTAAGAGAGTTATCAAAATTTGATAATAAACTTGTAAATGCTCTAAAGGTGCGTAACATGTGTATAATGTATACAATAAATAAATGTCAGTAGCTGATATTTTTAACTAATAGTAAATAACGTCTTTCATTTCTTATGAGTTATGTTCGCCTTCCTGTTGATTAGCTGCTTGATAATTAATTTTCATTCTTTTCGTGTCAGGGTCGTGCAATAAACGCTAGTAATTGCGTAAAGGCGTATATATATTTTTCTTGATCGAAATCTCAATGCTTTTTTCAAGAACATTTTTATATAGGAAGTGTTTTTAAAAAAATATTCGGCTCTATTAAACAAGTTAAAAAGGTAAATTTTTGAAAACTTTGAGAAGCACACGGAATTGCGATTTAAGGTTGGAGAGGGAGGAGAAAAACTAAGTAGACAACTGCTATGGCATTGAAAATTATTTAAATAACAGCGAGCGATCTATGATTTTCTTATCACCAAAATCAAGAATAACGCAAAAATGTTTATATTTTAATAAAATCGTGTTTCACGTAAAGTTCCAGAAACAGCCTGTAATTTGAAATGGTCTAAAAATCCATAAACTGAACCGAAGAAACTTAATTAAATTTTTTTTTCTTTATTTAATTTTTAATCTATCTTGGTGATTCGATTACGATCGAGGGTTCGATAATTGTTATTATTATTTTCTCATCATGCAGTTCGGAATAGTTTTTTTTCCTTTCTAAATTTCCTTTCGCTTTTGAAGGTGGAACGGGCCTTCTTTCTCTGTCTTTTTAATTTTGCTTGTAAGGCGAACGAGAGGCGGAGATTGTGATCTTAAAGGTTAAAATCATAATTCATTTTCAATTTTTAAAACTGTTGTGGAAGGAAATTAAGAAAGTAAAAAGAAAAAAAGAGGGGGTGTACGTTTATTAAATCTTAACCTTTTACGAGTCGGCTGATTTAAGGGGGAGATTAAATGAAGCAACAATTCCTGAGTAATCGACACACACGGTTTCGGAAACGAAGAAAATGGTTTTGCTCTAACTTTATTAAGGTCAGAGATT
>JAHWFO010047825.1:3764409-3777947 GCA_023313115.1 Rhysida immarginata | reverse complement strand
ACACACACACACACACACACACACACACACACACACACACACACACAAACACACACAAACACACACAAAAACAAAAAAAACAAAAAAAACAAAAAACAAATGTAATACAAATACATTTCACTTCTCTTTTAGTTTATGCGATTACCTCCAATGTGCATTGAGTTTAATGTTCAATTGTCGTTTAAGAAAGACCCTTTAAAACAAACGCCGATTATGGAACAAATTAAGAATTAAATTGGTTTTAAAAAATTTATCAATTGAATTTCGTAATAAATGACCAATGCTTGACAGTTGCCTTATGAAAAAATTCTATTTGTCTTATTTCCTCCTTGGAGATATAACATCCCCTTTCATCATCTCCTTCGAATGTTAAAAGGAATTTTTGATCAGAGACACGAGCAAGAAATAAAATTCCCATATAAGGGAAATAAAAAAAAAAGGCTTCCCCCTCCCCATCTTTACCCCCTGATCAAGATCTTTATTATGATATTTTTTAATAGTTATCTCTTACAAAAGAAGCCAAAATTTATGCGGTTGATGTAGACGGCGCCAAACTTTGTCGTGTCTGGTCCGGGGGGGGGACCTTGAAAGGAGTCTCTTTAATCCCCCTTGCCAACCAAGGGCAATGAGGGTTGAGGAGGAGGAGGCTAAAACCTGACTCCCATTGCCCCCACCTCCTCCTTGATAAGGGGGTGTCTAGACTACCCAAGGTCCTACCTTTTCTCCAATTGAAGCCCTTCGAGGAATTTCCGCGGATTAAATTACGTTATCGAAAATTAACACCCGATCGAAATCTTTTCCACCATTGATATTCCATTATTTTTTGTAGATGTTGTATGTTTTTATAAATGTAATGTTATACGTCTTGAGATGTTATTTAGCAATTTTATTAAGAAAATTTCGTTAAACGATAATAATCGTAAAATTTAAATTAATGTAATAATTGGTGATATCCCTTTATTAGCCGCAATACATCTGATTTCTTTCACACAAAATATATAATATTTCGCACAAATAAAGACAATCTGTAAAAAAACAAAAAAAAACAAAAAAAAAAACCCACCTTTGATAAATATTAAAATTAATCTGAATGGAATCCGAGTTGGTTTTGATCTTTCAGCGCTTTTACAATTATGAAATAGTTATTTAGAAACTACTGAAATTTATAATGGCATTGTAATTATATAGAGGGGGCAGTGATAAATAATTTCACTATGTTTAGAAACTGGAACTGTGTTTGCATTGAATTTGCCGTACAATAAAGTGCTTATTACGTAGCTTTTTATTAAGCATTAATTTACCAAGTTAAACGTTTAAATTTGTGGTTTGAGACGACCCAAAATCCATAACTGTGACAAGCCAATGAAATACTAATAGATGTTCATTTGCTGCGCGAGGGAGTAGAATAATTCGGTTTTATTAGTAAGAAAACCGTAGATACTTTACAGCATAATCAGTTGCATGTTGCTGATCGCTAACGAGTACTTTTAAATATTGAAAACAGTTCTTTTCAGAGAAACAAGAACAAGTAGGGCCATCTATCGAGGTAGAATATTATGTGACAGTCATTAAAGTCAGAGGCCGCAAAATTTCACTTAGGGACCGTTCATAAACCACGTGGTCAGTTTTTTTTTCATCTTTTTTACCCCCCCCCCTTTCCCCCTCTGTGGTCATCGGTGGTCATATTTGAACCCCCCTCTAAAAATTACGTGGTTAAAGAAATTAGAACCCCCTAAAATGATATTCAAATACAGAATTTTGAATGATTTTGAAATTAATTTGACCACATGATCATTACTTGACCCTCCTCTTTCCCTTATGTGGTCATAAGTGGTCAAATACGCCCCCCCCCCCAAATTGACCAAGTGGTTTATGAACGTTCCCTTATAAGGTAACAGGAATTCTAATAAAAATAGATAAATTTAAACGATAATAATCACAATTCATCTTTAGTAAAATTTACCAAAATGTTTTAATATAAGGTTTCACCTTTATGTCTTTAGGTCGAAATTGTGAATCTTTTTCTAAACTGAGTGACCAAAAGTAATGGGAAAGCACTGTTAATAGTGTGTCGCTCCTCCGCGAGCCCTCAAAACTGCAATAACACGTCGAGGTATGGACTCTACGAGGTGTTGGAATCGTTCTGGAAAGAAATTGATCCACGCATAACTGAACACAGCCCATAACTGAGACACACTCTTGCCTGAAACAACCTTGTTGACACGCAGGATCCCTAGCTTCATGGGGTATACGCCACATTCACGCGTCCATCAGCTGTATAAACTGAAACCGGGATTCATCTGACCATGGTACATGCCGCCACTGTTCCATGGTCCAGTGACAATATTCGCGGTGTCAGCAAAGGGACACGAGTCTGTCGTCGGCTGCTGAAGCCTATGCGGTGCATTTGTCTCCGTACAGTCCTGGTTAAATGGGTACTGACTTTCCATATTCAAATCGGCGGTCACCCCGTATGGCTCGGCTGAGGTGACGTGACGTCCGTTCGTCAAACACTTGTGGTCGTCCTGTGCGGCGGTGGAAACCTTGTCTCTGCGATATTAAAGATCCACCCTAGACATTGTTGATCTTGGAAACCCGATTTCTTGCGTAATCTCCGATATGCTATGACCCATGCAGGCCCGTAGCCAGGGGGGGGGGGGTCGACGACCACCCCATTATGGAAAAAGGTCCGCCTCCCAAATATGCAAAAAGGTCCGACTCAGTGGAATTTTTGAAAAAAGGTCCAGAATTTCTGAAAATCGACCCCCCCAAGATAATGTCCTGGCTACGGCCCTGCCATGCGTTCTTGCACCGATTATCATCCCACGTTGAAAGTCGGTTTACTCGCGATGTGCTATCATGTTCACTACATACATATTTGCAACAGACTGCTTAGATACCGTGTCTACACTAGCGCCGTATGCCGCATCTGGCCGCAACATTCGGGAGTCATACACGGCACATCTTCAAATGGGACAACCCTTCCCGTGACTTTTGGCATGGATGTTTAGGTCGTGGGTTCTAATCCCGCCGTGGGCATGGATGTTTGTGTTTGTCCCGGGCTGCGTACAGAATATAACTTGTGTAAAAGGCGCAAAATGACTTTAGTAGTCGACGCCAAAAATTCTAATAAACCAACCAACCAACCAACCAACCAACCAACCACTCAGCTTATTTTAATGCAGAGGCGGAGCCATGCATTTTCTTCTCTTATATATGAGAGAAGAAAACAATTTTAATGGAGCACGATGCACATTGCGGCTGCTAAGCAGCCTTCATTAGGTGATACAAAAAATAAAGATAAAAAGCAGAGTTTAAATACAAAACTTGACAGAAGAAGGACCAATGGTAGAGAGGATCAACTCAACTGGTGATTGGTTGTCTCACTACTTTACAAGAGAAAAGGGGAAGCTATTTTATATGCTTTAAGATGTTTTTCCATTGGTTGAGATCCAAGAGGCCTCTGTCAGTGTTTAATAGATCAGCAGTTTGTCTTTTAGAATTTTCCAAAGATTCAAGAAAATCTAATCTTTTGGTTTCATTGACTTATCGTAAAATTTTGAAGTATTTATCGGTGGAGTATCCAGTTTTCAATATATGAGCTGAGAAACTTATCAAGATTAAAATTCCTAATATGGGTGAATTATTCTTTGACTCTGGTAAACATTTTTCTTCTGCTTTGCCCCAGATATTTCAATTGGCAAGATAATTCGTAAATGCCTGATACTGAATCAGGTGGGGGACGATCTTTAGTACTGCCTAGATGCTTCCTCAGACTATGGCCCCCTATAAAAGGCAATGTTGAGGTCGAAATGATTAAATATTCTTCGGATGCCTCTATTAAGTGTCTGGTTGAAAGTGAGGGCAAAAAAGTTGGTATATACTTTCTTGGCAAGTGTGAGGCTACTTATTTCTCGTAATAACTTTTTTCTTTTGATGCTTTTTTAATGAGCTTATCAATTAACGGAATTGTCATTCAGGTTTTCTTGGCGAAGGATTTTATCAGTAAAAATTCTTCTTCTTTTTATCACGCGACATAAGGATGTGAAGAATAGTTTCATCCGTTTTTGCCGTTCAAGTTTAATTCGTTTTATTTTGCTCTGTAATCCGTGTAATCCGTTATTTTTTGTGTATGCTTACTAAAAATACACCAAAAAGTCGCAGACACCTAACACACGCTAAAAAGTCGCTAAACGGAAAACGGAGTTTAGCAAGAGCACATGAATATGCTCTTGGCTTTAGTTGTAGATCTGTGTTTTCAACGGAAATTGAATTAGAGCTTAAGGATTATATTTTAAACCTTTGCAACTTGTTTTACGGATTAACACCTAAAAGGTTGAGACGCCTAGTACACTACTGTTTATAAAAATCGCAACACCCTGATGGAATAGCCCAATCTGCATTAAATTTGGAGCATTTGCATATCATGGGTCAGAAAAGAAACCATTAGATTTTCAGGTCAATACAATGCGTTTTATTGTCACATTAGTATCGGGTGAAACCACCGTGGGATGCAATTACAGCCTCTAAACGTCGTGGCATTGAGTCAAACAAGCTCTGAATAAGGGCCTGCCATGCTCTGTCTACACGGGTATACAGTTCATCCACAGTTGCTGCTGCAGGAGTCTGACGAGCCAATCGATGAGCAACCCTGTCCCACACATGTTCGATTGGGTACATGTCTGGTGAACGAGCAGGCCAGGGGAACAAGGGCGTCTGATGTGCTTGGAAAAAGGCGAGGACATTTCTGGCCACATGCGGTCAGGCATTGTCCTGTTGGAATACAGCGCCTGGAAGGTTCTGCAGGAAGGGGATGACCTGGGGTTGCACAACTTCCCTGATGTACCGGTCACTGTTCAGATTGCCATGGATTCTGATCAGACGGGAACGGCCATGGTAACTGATTGCACCCCACACCATCACCCCTGGCGTTTGTCCTGAATGACGCTGCAGGATGCATTCTGGAAGGATGCTGGGTCTTCCTGAGCCTGGTCTTCGGTGTGCCCTGTTCTCTTCGCTCCACTGCCTCCATGCACGCATAATTGTAGTTGCATTACGTCCTACACGAGTAGCAATGTCACGATACGACCATCCCGCTTCACGCAGACCAATTATGCGTCCTCTTTCAAAGTCTGTCAGCTGTTCATATGGTACCCTTCGTCGTCGTCGAGGCATAGTGTTCTTTCAAGCAATTACTCTGAAAATCTAATCATTTATACTCTGACCCATTGTATGCAAATATTGCAAATTGCATATGGATTAGACCATTCCATCAGTGTGTTGCGATTTTTATAAACAGTAGTTTATTTAAGTTAGGCAAATTAACCTAGGTTTCTTAAATTAAGCTGCGACAGCTAGAGGGTACAAGCAACACCTCCTAGAAAGAAAGCCTCACAACTGAAAAGTCATACATTGTTACAGCATCATAAGTCGACCAAATTTAGGGCTTACTATTGGTAGAAATACGATCAACAATGGTCGAATTATGATGATGTAACAATATTTGACGTTTTAGTTGTGAGGCTTTCTTTCTAGGAGGTGTTGGTACAAGCATCTTTTAACAAAGTAGAGGTGGGGCTGTTTATCAAAACATTGAAGAGATTTTTAAAAGATATCCTTTTCCCCTCGCAAAATATACAACCAGGATGAGACTGACACGTCACTACGGTTCAAAAGAAATGTCCAAAATTTTACGGACCAAAAGGGCTAAGAAAGTAGGGGCCGCTACCTCAGTCGAAAAAGGTCGGAATACGACGGCTTTGTTTGCTGCAAATGCAGCGGGAAAGTTTATCCCGCCCGTGGTGGTCTATCCTCGCAAAAGGATGTCAACTCCGTTGTCCTGTTGGAGCGGTCTATACTTGGTCGCCGAATGGATGGAGCAACGAGGAAACGTTTTTTTTTTTTTATACAGTGGTTGGCTCATTTTAAAACGCATGCTCACCCTATAGAAAGTAAGCCTGTCTTACGTATTTTGGATAATCACAGCAGCCATGTCTCTCTTGACATTTATAACTTCTGCAGGGCAAACTTCATTCACATGGTTTCTCTCCCTTCCTACACTTTCCATCGGCTACAGCTTTTAGATTTGACATTTTTTGGTCTCTTAAAAAACGCCTTATACCGTGAGTGTAATTACCATTTGAAAATATAGCTGAATACGATGTAGCTGAGCTGTTAAATAAAGACAGCAACAATGAAAACCGTTATTTCCGGGTTTAATGCAGCTGGACTCTTTCCTTTTGATTCAAACAAATTCTCACAAAATGTTTGTTCTCAGCAACCAAACCAAACAATCAAGAGATCTCTGTGATTAGCTGTGAAACTCGATAGCATGGTAAAAGTCAAACGGAACTCTCAGAAATTCTTAATGAAGATGGTTTGGATAATTCAACCTTGTGTGATGTTCTCAAGTGGAGGACTCGTAGGCCTACCGCGGAATATCTATGACCTCCCTAAGCCATCTACGTCGAAGGTCAACTCTTTCCTGGACTTTGCCCCCGTGCCAATAAAGAAGATGAGAAACACAACTAGAACTAATGAAAAGTAAAACTAGAAGAAACCGAAAGAAAAAGAAAAGTAAGTGCAAGCAAGAAAATACAATGAGAGATTAGAAAAGCCGCACGACTATTAGGAGAGACCTTAAATTTCGAAGGAGAAAATAAATCTAAGATTTCAAAAGGCAAAAAAGGGAGAAGGTCAAAGAAAACCATGGCGGAGGACGAAATTTCTGATGGGTCTGAGATCGATAGTTTTATGTCATGATCAGGATATAGACGTTGACATGACCGATATTGTAGACCCAAATCCAGTTGAGAAGACTTCAGCAGATCTTGATTCTATGTGTAATGATATAGGGAAAGATGGAGAATTGTGGTACCGATGTATATATTGTTTTTTTTGTAGTCATGTCGATTGCACTGGATGGGACTCCGAAGAATTACATTTGTGATTTTTGTAAAATAGACTAAATTTGTTAGATTAAAATACTAAAAATGTGTCAATATATGATAAATGTAAAGTATATTAAATATGTATATGTAACATTATAATTGTAATAACTATATGCAACTTTGTAGACATAAACCATCAGTCTTAAAAGAGTAGCATCTCCTCATTTACCCTGAATTGTACAGTGCATACAGTTACCGAGGGTCGAGAAACCGTGCGCAAATGCATATTTGTAGATTTGTAACTATGTAAAGAAACTAGATTAAATGAGGAAAGGTTTGATAGATTCATTATTAGTTTAGTAAGAAAATTTCGGTGTTATAATAGATATTTCTTAGGTGCGCACTTTCCCCCACTCTCCCTTACTGAGATGAGGATCTTCAGTGAACGACAGTGCAACGTCAAGCTGTTTTCCCTCAGAAGTCGATGCTCGACCAGGAATTTCACGATGTTTGGCACTTTTCGTTTCCTGGAAGCGCCTCACGGTGCGCTCAACAGTGGATTCTGAAATTGGATTGTTTGGACCGCGAAAATGTTCGTTAAATAGTGCCCTTACTTCAGTGTGCTATACGACCTTTGACGATCGCCCCATCCTCGCATCATCAGAATACTTATTTTTTCTTGTTCAGAAAGGTTGGCCATTGCGTTTGAGTAGATGTAACACAATTTCTGATTTTTTATTTACAACCTACGATAATGAGGGATAGTTGAAATTCAACTTTATAATAAAGAAATCGACGTTTCGCACATGTGTGACCGTCTTTAACATTGGAATTGATCTCAGCGTTCTGAAGTAGACTTTGAAAATTTGTTTCGAATTTTAAAATTCTTCAAATTTTCCAAACCGTCTCTTATTTATCTTTTGGTGAGAAGTGTATTTCTCGAGAGAATCGTAAAATCTGATTTTTCGCGAATACAGAGCCACCTGTAACGAATTGAAAAAAATGTTTCAGATAAAAGTTTCAGATTTTTCCCGTAGAATCTTTAACAAAAAATAGGGTTCCTATTTAAGATTTCAAAGTTGCCCCCTTCCCCACCCTCTGGAGGTGGGGGGTCAAGTTTGGTATCATTGGATAGCTTTTTGAAAAATATTAAACACGTATTTTTTGTTTTTTCAATCCGATGTTTATTTCTCGAGATATTCCACTGTCCAGATCTTTGTTACACGTGTATTAATATTGAGGATGGATACACGGGTCTTCGAGTAGCCTGCTTATTCCCTTCACTTCTCTCCCATAGACTATGTTGGGGATGCCTTGGAAAGCGTTTTTAATACCAGCTTGAAGATTTCTAGAACAGACAGCACTGTGAGAAATCCCTGAAGATGACATTTTAAGAGTTTTTGCTTCAATGCTACTAAAAGTTTTTAAGGTCGCACTTACCTTCCAAGTTCTTGGACAAACGAAAATACATATAGGCAGATAAAATTTATGCCCCATCCCATGCTGTCTATGCAACTAATCGGCCTCGGTGGCTCAGTGGTTGCATGATCGCCTCTGATGCCCGAGGACGCGGTTTCAACCCCGGCCGAGGACGACGACGATTATTTCAGGGGGAAAGCCCTGAGATCACGCACTTCCTTCGGAAGAGAAGTAAAGCCGTCGGTCCCGTGTAGTCGTTTTCCGCCTGCACGTTAAAGAACCCTTGCCAGGCAAAATTTGTGGCCCCTGAAATGACCATAGCAGTTGAAAAGGACATTACTACCAAACAAACCAAACCAAACTATGCAACTACGAGAAGAAAAAGAAAGAAAAAAAGAAAGTGCGTGCACAAACGTGTGTACTATAAAAATTGGAATTTTAATAGTTTTAAAATATAAAATTAGATACGCTTTAAAAGTTTTAGAGTAGTCATACTCAAACTGTGATGCGAATTTCTTTTTTTACCAGTCGTGGATAATTTTTTTCCGAACTAGATAAAAAATAATAGCGGAAAATATTCAGGGTTCTAGTGAATTATCACAAGTGTTCGGACGGATAACAATCGTTCAGGTTCAGGCACTACTGCAGACGCGAAAGCTGCAATTACAAACGCCACATTTCAATTAGGTGCATACTTTTTCAGTTGCTACTCTCGCTGTAAAGCTTTTCTTATTTCTAAAATTGGACAAAGGATGGCAAGACCCTGAAACTTCCCACTCTTCTTTTGTCCAATTTTGGTTTATTCCAGGGTTTTTGTTTCTCGTCCTTCTTTTCTTCTATATCCGTCATCGTTTTTTTTTATTTCTAAAAATTTCTATCTAAAAACTGGTGGGGCTGGGAGTCGCCGAAAATGTTTTCGAAACACTGGTCTTTATCTAAATGACTTTATCGAAACTGAATCCTTATTTTTGCCATCTGTTGGTAAATTTCTAAAACTGCTTTCGGACCATTGAAAATTTACGTAATTCCATATGGTTGCGGGCACGATATAGAATTAAATGATTGGGAGAGCTCTAAGTGATCAGATTTGTTGCAACCTGGATTTGATACAAAAAATTAATTAAATGTATCCATATTAACAGATATTATTTCATTTCTAAATTGATTTAATACAATTTTATAATAATGATAATATAATTATTAATAAAATAATATATTCCATGAAATGGAAATTGAAAAATTGTGAATAAGATTAAATTTGATTAATCTAATTATTAACAACTAAATCTTGAATTATACATTTATTTAAATCCAAAATATCGGAATTTACATTATAATTAATTTTATAAACATGGAGCAATGGTAATAACTACTCTGAGTAATGTGAAGATTCTTATTTGATAATTGTGAATTGTTGATATCGTTACGTTATTGTAATCAAACGTTAAAGTTTGTAGAGTTGTAGATTATTACGTATAAGGAATCTTTATTTTGTATCAATAGCTCGTTTGGCTGTTTAAAATTTTGAACATTAAATAAATAAAACTTACTGAATAGCAAGGCCTTAAACAGTGCAAAAGAAAATCAAAATTAAAAAATGTGTTCAGTACAAAAATGATCAATTTATTTACAATAATTCGAGAATGATCCAGTCAGTAAATTAAAATCATTGAAACATTTGTTAACATTTGAAAACGGACCAAAGGATTTTGGCTATTAACATCTCTACAATAAGACTGAAAAAGAACGCAAACTATAATAATAGAACGCAGATTTACGAAATGTAAATTGATAGATAAAATTGCAAGAAATAAATGAAGAAAATCCATGCTTGTAAAAATATATCATTCATTATAAAAGCGTTTCAAAGGCAGATACTTAAAAAAAACGCGCCGATTTATTATGGAACATAGTCCGTTATTAAAAAAAGTAATGTTTATGATTCAAATTTTTTGACATAGCTGGAGTTATTTTTAATAAAAAGATTTTCGAATGTTAGAAGTAAACTATCGCTTTGTTATCATAAAATCTGTGATTACTGAATAATAAAAATCCTCGAATCCAAGCCCATAACTGTAATTATTAGACTAAATTTAAAAAGTATTTCTTTCCTAAAATACTATTAAATGCAAAGGTATTTCATAGAGATATGACGTCTTACTCTCTCGTAAATCTAGAAGTCACCCCCGAATTAAGCAATAAAATAAATCCAAAGCGTAAATTGTTTGCATTTGATGTATTTAGACATGTACATTAGTCAAGATATTTAATCAAAATCGGAGGGAACCTTTAATTCACAAGGAGATTTGAAATACCGGATACGTATTTCGGCTACCAAGTAGCCAGCTTCAGCGGAGGGGTACAAAATGCAACTAAAGAAAGCAACCATAACGATAGAGAAAAATATTTTACATGAGCTAAATGCTCTTTCCACCTTTTAATAATATTTCTGGAGCAATGACCAACGTAGTTCTTCTCACAAAAACTATAGCAGGTCGGACAGATCGAGCATCGCCAAACATGTTTTGGACATAGGTCATGTTATTAGTTCAGATAATTTTAAGTTACTTAGATCCGTCAATTCAAGAAATCAATTAGACAGCTTTGAGAGTATAGAAATCTTAAAAGGGATTCTAAAAATTTATTAAATATGGACAAAGGGCCGATACCAAACTCTGTTCTGTTTGATTTATTGAATTGATTTTTTTTTCTCCCTCCTCTGACAAGGTATCTCCTGTTATTTCATTGACCCACTGTTTAACTTGTCCAATAGGCGTTATTTCCGCTTAACCAATGGGAGATATTCTTTTCAATTACCTCCCCCCCCCCCCATCTTGTCTATACAGGGTGTTTCAAAATTAGGTACAATAAATTTAGTGACATATTCTTCAGGTCAAAAGAAGACGAAAATGTTCTATAGCACTTTGTCTGGAAACGATTTGTTTGGCACTTTGTCTGTTTCAAGCACGGTAGTTAGCGGACGATATTTTAGCAGTTCCAGCGTTTCGACCCAACACTAGGTTGAGTGGTTTGTTCCATTTAAACCTACTTTAGGGTTGTTCCATTAGTTGTGTACGGTTGTTTCCATTACTGTAGTTTCACTACTGTACATCCACTAGGAATATCAATTTCAGAACGTTTGCGTGCTTTGACATAAGCATTACGATTTACGTAAAAAAGTCATGTACACGTATTCCAGTGCAGAATATACTGACATGCACCTAATGTATGGTCTTGCGGACGGAAATGCTGTGGAAGCAAGAAGACTCTACCAAGAACGCTTTCCGAATAGACGTTTGCCAAATAACCGAACATTTGAACCTGTCGACAGACATTTGAGGGAGCGTGGTTCCTTTGGCCGTCAAACAGGACAAGGGCGGCCTGTAGTACATTCTCCGGATGAGGAGGATGTGATAATTGACATCATACATGATGAACCACAGACAAGCACCCGTCGTATTTCTTCCATGGTACACATTCCCCACTCATCTGTTTGGCGCATTCTTCACCGTCAGCTTTTGCATCCATACCACCTGCAACTGGTTCAGGCACTGAACCCAACGGACTATCCACACCGACAACGATTTTGCCAATGGATACAACGTCGTCATGCTGCAGACCCTAGTTGTCTCAGCCAGATACTTTTCACGGACGAAGCAACCTTCACCCGGACAGGAATCGTAAATTCTCACAACCAGCACCATTGGGCAAATGCAAACCCGCATGTTACCAGAGCTCGAGCGCATCAAGAGCGTTTCTCCGTGAACATTTGGTGTGGAATTGTCGGAAATAACTTAATTGGCCCTTATGTGTTGCCGCCACGATTGACTGGGCGAACGTATCTTTTGTTTCTGCAGAATGCATTGCCAGAATTACTGGAAGATGTTCCTCTTTTGATAAGATCTAACATGTGGTTCATGCATGATGGCGCTCCAGCACATTTCAGCCATGTTGTGCGAGCACACCTTAATGCTGCATACACGAATCGGTGGATAGGTCGAGGTGGACCGGTAGCCTGGCCTGCAAGATCACCCGACCTTAATCCCTTGGACTTTTTTTCTGTGGGGTCATGTGAAAACGATCGTCTACAGCACAGAAGTTCCTAACATTATGGATCTGCGACAACGAATTGAAAATGCATGCCAAACCGTTCGTAATGCTGGCGACGAACTCTTCCATGACATCAGACGGTCGCTCATGCAAGCTGGTGGCGGGCACTTTGAATAATTCCTGTAATTTGGAGCCACGGGTTTAGTTGGCTGTATCGCGTAAATAAATCGTTTCCAGACAAAGTGCTATAGAACATTTTCGTCTTCTTTTGACCTGAAGAATATGTCACTAAATTTATTGTACATAATTTTGAAACACCCTGTATATTCTCTAACGTTAAGGTTGCTTTCTTTAGTTGCCTTTTGTCCTCCTCCGCTGAAGTTGGCTACTTGGTAGCCGAAATACGTATCCGGTATTTCAAATGTTCATATGGATTAGAGATTCCCTCCGATTTTGGTAGTTCCATTCCACAGTTTTTTGCTTAATTTTTGTTCAAGATATTTAATCTTAATAAGTTATTTATTGCTTATATCATCTACTTAATTACACCTGAATCATTCTTTAATAATTAATTTTGCTCTAGACACTCTAGGATTTCGCTGTTTAGAGAGTAGAAAATTCTATAAAAAAACTACTTTCAGAGAGATCTATTTAAAAAAAAATAGAAAATTTTGAAGAAATTGAGAACATTTCAATTAATTTCTATATTTTGAAAATATTGAGTTTAAGAAATTTGTTGAAGAGCATTTTGGAATTGTCGCTCTAAATATTTTTGAATTATTGAGGGTCAATAACAAATAAAACACGGAATTTTAATACGGTTTTGTTTTAAACCATCTTGCCTTGCATCCAAATTTAAAAAATAAAATCTAAATTTAATTTATGGCTTCTGTATTGATTGTTAGTTATATACATAGGTAAATATAAAGTTTAAATTTAGTTATGGTAATTTTAGTTGAAAATTTCTTTTACAAGTTATAATAGAATAATGTTGCGTTGAAGACGTGGAGTAATGTTCTTGAAAAATTAAGGTTCAGAAGGAAACGGAAGAGGTTCTTGAAGAAATGAAGATTAGAAGGAAATGGTAGAAGAAATCAAAATCGGAAAGAATTGTCGAGTTGAACAGGTTGGTCTTGGAAAAAAGAACCGAAGATGTTGAAGAATGTTGGAGAAGAGTGA
>JAHWFO010047825.1:3742730-3755119 GCA_023313115.1 Rhysida immarginata | reverse complement strand
ACTGTGCAATTGGAAATTTTTCTCTCCTGTGTATCGGTTACAAAGAAACAAACTGCAAGGCGCAAAATTCGAGGTCAGAGATCAAAATGAGACCACCAGTTTAATCCCTACCCAACTTCGAACATGTTGCCTGCAACAGATTTGTTTTAAAATTTTATCGGGGGTAACAAACTTTGACTCACTGTTTATTGATAGACCGTAACTCAATATGAAAAAAGTTTTTAATTACACACAAAAATTTGAGAAAATAATAGGGTATATACACTGTGTATACCGTTAAAATTTGATCGAATTCTAACGAGAAGTTTCCCAGTTACGCTTTTACCGCGTAACGCGTGCTCACTTTTGAGTACTAACCAACACGTCTTACGATGTTGACTGCGGAACTCGGAAACTACTCGTTAGAATTCGATCAAATTTTAACGGTATACACAGTTGTATGTTCGCTATTATTTTCCCAAATTTCATCTTTCCAGATGTTATCGAACCTGGGTTATTAACTTGTTTACTTGGTGGTGACATTTTATGTCTGTTCATATCTCAGTTCAAATTCGCACCCATGTTCATAGGAACGTTTTTGCTCAGAATCACCCGTATTACCTTCCCTAAACGTTTGTACGTTGAGATTTGAATCACCCTATATGTTGCAAACAAAAGTGAGAAACAATTGCAAACTACAAAATACCTACAAGTATGAATTGTAGAATTTATGACAAAAAATTGTTACGTATAGCAAAGATTTAGTTTTTAATGATCTTACTATATCTAATTTTCTAGATTCAGGCTGCTAGGAACATTTCAAAGTGCATCAGAATTTTTCATTGAAATAATTAAAAATTAAATATTTTAAAATTTTTTGGAAAATCAACATACAGGGTGATTCAAATCTCAACGTACAAACATTTAGGGAAGGTAGTACGGATGATTCTGAGCAAATCATAATCCCGTGCTTTCATTTCTTGATGGGAGTGCACATGGAAGCGGTGGAAATGACGTGTATCTTACACAAGCATTTATGCCCTCGGCGAGAGCGGCAAAATCTGCGCCTTAACACTCTCGGCCACCGAGCAAGCTGTAGTGTTTATTTCAAATCTTTTTTTCTTTTCTTTCTTTTTTTTTGTTAAAATCAGCGTTTTGAGCTTTACAACTGCACAAATGGTAATTTGTCTGAAATTTTTCTCTACCTGTAACTATTACAAAGTTACAAATTGCAAGGTGCAAAATTCGAGGTCAAAGGTCAAATTTGACCACTATTGTTTACCTCCTACCTAACTTCCTATATGTTGCCTGCAACAGGTTTGTTGTATCTCCACTCGTTTTGAAATTGTATGAGGGGTAACAGACTTTTGACTCGCCCTGTATTATGTATAAGTAGTTCATGCATAATTTCCACTTCAAGCTGATGAAACTGTGTTCAATTGAAATTTTTTAATATGAAGTATCTTGTTTTTTTTAAGCTTAAGATGATTCTCTAAACAATTGACTCTCAAAATGTTTTGTAAAAGCAGTTTAGTACGTGAGTATTTTTGGAAAAACCGAGTAACTGTGGACAAATAAAAAGACACAGACGAAAAAACAACCTCTTGTCCACATTAAAGTTTAATAACCCGCATGCGCATTTCCACTGCCCTTGCAGTCATCAATCAGCGGAATACATGGTACCTATTCACGTGAGTATTTTGATTAGACAACTTTCTTTTTTCGAATGGTTTCGAAATATTTTGAGTCGTCGTAGCGAGCGAGCGAGACAGCGAAGTGAACGAACGGGCAGCACATGCTTTTTGTGATGACGTCACGCGGAAAAGCGTCGTTCTATTGGTTGCTTTTGAGGTATATTGCTTATTCTTGCTGCAAAAAGGAAATGCGCGTCCCGGACAATCCAGAACGTATGGTCACATTAAACGTGGCTTTCCCATACGGCCTTGCAGCTTTTTTTTCTTCATATAGTGAGACAGACCTTAGGCAAGTGAGCGTGCCACATACTCATTCAAAATGGCATTGTTGGTAGTGAGAAGACGTTTTGTGTTCTTGAATTTAGCAAAGCGGAATCCGTTACGGGCTGTGGAAAGGCATTTTCGATCATGATTCGGAAAACCACCACCTGGCAGGTAATCTATCCAGGATTTGAATAAGAAACTTAAAACAGGCTTAACGAAAGCAGTTAAAAATGATGTTCGTATCAAGTGCAGTTAATGCAAAACCTCAGTGCGTGTGACAAAATGCGTCGAAATGCAGAAACGTCCCGATTTGACCATATGAGATTTATTTTTTTTATGAGAGGATCTGAAAGACAGTAAGTACTCTTTGCCCACTACCTGCTGTTTAGCTGAGCTGAAAAAACGCATACAGCTACTCTCAGTCGATTCAGATGTCGACTTGTGTTTACCAGAAAATGAACTACCAAATCGTTTTGTGTTGTGTAACAAAGGGTTCACACATAGAGCATTTATACATCGTCGAGCGACATTATTATAACCACAGCTTCTGGTGGTGGTGGTGGTGGTGGTGGTGGTTGTGTGTGTGTGTGTGTGGGGGGGGTGACAGCCCTCTCATTCATTTGGACGTTGAGTTGCTCATTTGCTTTGTGTCGGTCAATGTTCACTTCTCACATCAACGCAGTTTCCACGCCCTTTATTCGCAATGGTGCCGTTTGGCCAATCACGATACACTTTAATCATAAATGTCAATGATATGCCAGTGCTTATACCCTTTTGCTTATCTGATAAGTCGCTCGTTTTCCCCATGGCAGCTATGATTGATATGTGTGTGCAGAGTATAGACATCTCACCTTATTCCCATTTAGCGAGTTCACGCCATGTGTCCTCCCTCTTTTTAATTGGCTAATGATAGTCATAATAATGGGGCTCGACTGTGTAATTTTCATTAACAAACATGAAGAGCACGTCTCCTATAAATGCAATAAATGTGACCAACTATATTTTAAACTAATCTAATTTATAAAGTGTTAAATTTTTAAGCTTGCTTTATAATCACCCTGTATAAATGAAACTATAAGAATATTCATTTGTTCAGTGAACGCTTGCTTTTAGTTCTATTTACGATGCATACTATTTATTATTATTATTATTATTATTATTATTATTATTATTATTATCACCCTTATATTAGCTCGCTCTTGGATCTTGTGAGATGGTACGGAACCGTTCAGTCGAATTTTGAAGCACTTCCGCTTTTCCATTCGCTCTTAAATTTTGCATACAGGTTTGTTCTTGATGACAACACATTTTAGGCATTTTTCTTCCCAATTTCGGGTTTTTTTTCCTCACAAAAAAAAACTTAAATAGATTCATTTTTCCTTCATGTCTATGTAGTTTTATTTGCGTGGAGCAGTTTGTGACGTCAGAATTTGTTTTGCCAATAAGATTGTTTCTTCTAAGTGATAAAACTTAAACTTTCATTTTGAGAATAAGGGTGGTAAAAATGCTTCATTTTTCTCTATTTACTTATTCAGTGTTGTAAATGCTATAATAAAAGTAACATTGATTATTTACTTTTATCCGCTTCTGTTCTTTCATCTGGTGAATTTGTCAGCGCTGGTGAATTGGCATCTAAAATGAAAATGGGGGTCATTAATTAAAGGAAAATGACATTTTGTCGATTAACATGGAGAATTTAATGCTGGAAAAAGAAAGAATTTGGAAAGCTTTACAATTAAGCTTTTTATGCCGATTTTTATTTAAATTTTAAGTTTTGTGTCTTTTCTAGCATCTAGAAAAAAATTTACCTCTTTGTTACAATAAAGGTTTTACAAAATGAAACTATCGTGGAAGGCAAAAATCTATATACATGTATAGAGTCCACCAAATAATAAGTATGCACACTTTATTTAATTAGCAGATGCTATCTATGGACTTTTTAGAAGTTGGATTGAACTACTAGAACAATGTGTGGACAAGGAACTCAATTTATGGGGGTTATAGGACTATGGTAGGTGTAACATTTCGTTGAGGGTGTGTAGTGGTTTGAAGAGTCGATTGGTGGGGGGGGATTTCAGAGTATTCAAAATCTTAAATTATCTGGCTACACAAAGAAGAGAGTGAGGGTAAGGGGGAGGACTTGAACCCCAACCCACCCTCTCTCAAGTGTATGTGAATAGGATCATTCCTCTTTACTAGTCGGTTACTGGTCAAGCGTACCTATACATGCTAACACATTTATTGAACTGCCATACTTGAACTACACTGACTGCTCAATTGAAAATGGACACCTGCCGTAATGGAACAATCTATGCAAGTTCGGACAATAATTTGAATATATTCATTATAAAACAGCAAGATCATGTGCAGTGGGAGTCATTCAGTATCTTATCAAGTGCTGAGGTAAAATGCCACCATCAAAGCAGCTGAGCGATTTCGACGCGCCACATCAGTAGCCAGAGTGTGGGAGCCATAGGAGCGGCACTGAACCTGCCAAAGTCGACCGTGGGTGCTATTATCACGAAGTGGAAACCTGAAGGAATGGAAAGACGCCGACCTCGCATGCTGACCGATAGAGACCGGAGGGCCCTGAAGCGGTTGGTACGGCAGAACAGGGCTGTTCTAGCGGAACAACGGCGGCAGGACTTCCAGTAGGCAACGGGAACTGTCAGCACCATAACGATCGTCGGGAGCTCCATGCCTTAGAGTACACCGGTCGGGCTGCTGCCCACAAGCCCTGTAAACGCCCAGCGTCGTGTGGCCTGGTGTAAAGAGCCACACGATGGACTGCTGGAAGAGCATGAAGTTAAATTCAGTCAAAGCCGTACGGCAAACACAAGTCACCTTAGACTAGGGTTCAGCAATTATTTTACATTCTATTTTAATATAATTGGTAATATACATTGAGCAGCAATTGAATTAGAGATTCCTGTTTAGTATCACCACCTTTCACAGTGATGTCTAGGCATGGACTCGACAACACACCGGAAGCATTAAGAAGCCATACGAACCTACGACCCCTGAATAAACTTCCACAGTTCACAAAGATTTGATGGAGGGGGTCTGAGGCTCGAACATATCTCTCGATGGCATCCCAAATCTGCTGGATGGGATTGAGGCCAGGTGACTTAGCTGGCCAGGGAAGCGAGGTCACGTCTGTGGAGTGTTCCTCCAACCATCCGGATACAATTCGGGAGCGATGACACGTTGCAGGAACAAGTCTCCATCGGGATGTTGAAGACGTGCAAACGGCTCCCGTCAAGGATATTCCTGTAACGTTTACTTGTGAGGGACGATGTCACACGTACGAAGAGGTCCCATTTTAGTCCACATAAACAGAGAATGCCACCTCCACCAGCTTGAAGAGTACTCTGCTGGCAAAAAGGATCCCATGTTGTTTCATGTTGTTTGCGCCTTTATTCGTACCCTCCCATTGGCATGTACCAACATGAATCTCGACTTATCAGTCCAGGCAACCTTTTTCCACATGCCTGGGGTCCAGTGGCGATGTTCCTGTGCCCATGCTACTTGTTGCGCCCTGTGATATGCAGTCAGCAGAGGTACCCGCATGGGACGATGGCTTCTGGACCCCTAAGAGAGGAAATGGTTTTGGATGGTTAAATTTCCGAGTGATCTGTTGCACCGTGGCCCGTCTATCCGCCATTACGATGCGAACTAGCTGACGACGACCCCGCTCATCCACACGCTGGTGCCCATGCCAGTTGGCCCTTGCAGGGATGGTTTTACCGGCATCGACGTACTCAGGGTAAACCCGTGAAACAACTTCGTGAAAATCCCTGCACAACTTTCGAGATGGATTGACCCATTCGTCGGGCCCGACAATTTGCCCACGATCAAATGCGTTTAGATCTTTCGTTTTACTGATTCCTGTCGTATCACTCCTTAGATTGTCGGATCGCTATTTACGTTATTCCGTTTCCGTTACCAGAACCGCCTACAGCGCCACATATAGAAAACGCCAGCTGACTCTAATTCAATTGCTCTTCAATATATACGTAGAATTATGTATTTCTATTTAAATATAAAGTAAAAAAAAATAAAATAATGAATTTCCCCAGTTTAACATGACATACACACCTTATTGAATGAAATACAAATATTTATTTATTAGTAGTACAGATTTACCGGTCGGTGCCCATATGGCTTATTTAACCGACGAGTAGGGCCTCCGGCCGGTAAGTGAAACAATCATGATACATAGATATATTTTGTTAAAAATAAAAAACAACAAAGGGTTAAATTTTTATTCAACATCAGTTACAGGTAAGTTATTTGACAGTACTAAAGCTTTGATTACTTTTCTGAATACTTTATAAATTGGTAAAGAGCGAATATATATGGGTAATAAAGACCAGCACTTGATTCCAATATATGATGTACAGTCGGGTGCAAAAAAGTACTGAGCTTAGCGGATGTTGATCGGTTGCAAAATCAGGTACTTTTACTGAGAGTTAAGGCAGATTAGACTGGACCTGTCCCTTCTGAATGAAAATAGGGTAGCAGGTATACGCTTGGAATGTGCTATTCACGTGCTCAACTATGACTTAAGCCTAAACTTCTATGTACTAGACTGTATATCTCCGTTAATAAATTGTTTTTAATAAGGGGAAGACAGATCACAGGTGCATTACGGGTAGAGTAATTGTGAGCGTCCTTATATTTACTTATGATAATGATAGGGGACGATAAAATTAAATGTTGATTAACGGCTTATAAATAAAAGAACATATCTATATATATAAAGACGGATGTTTGTGTGTACGTTTTTTATACAAATCTACAGTTTTATTCCGATCTTGATAAAATTTCGCATAGATGACCTTCAAAGCATGAGGAAGGTCACTGTCTACCTCAGATTTCGGAAAAATAATAAATATCGATAAAAAAATCGATATTCATGGTTATGGCAAGGCATATTAATGAGAAATATCTCATGACCAACAATGCAAGGCAAAGTTTGTACAACAATAGGTATCAACAATGGTATCAACACGCAATGCACCAACATAAAGCAGGGATCAACAATCAATATCTCATGACTAACAATGAAAGGAAAAGTTTGTGCAAGTGTAATTATCCCGGGCAACGCCGGGTACCTCTTCTAGTCTATCTATATATAGAAAGAAGAGTGTTTGTATGTTTGTGTGTATTTAATACAAATCTACAGTTTTATTCCCATCTTAATGAAAGTTTGCACACTTGATCTTCAAAGCAAGAGGAAGGTCACTGTCTACCTCAGATTTCGTAAAAATAATAATTATCGATAATAATCGATGGCAGGGCATACTAATAGGAGGTATCGCATGACCAACAATGCAAGGCAAAGTTTGTACAAAAACAGGTATCAACAATGGTATCAATACGCAATTCATCAACAATGGTATCAACGCGCAATTCACCAATAATATATGACCAACAATGCAAAGCAAAGTTTGTCCTTTATAAATAAGGTTCAATTTGTAACAATTCCTACTGTACGGGCTTTTCTTAGAAATGATAGTTCTTAGAACTTAACATTTTCTTGAAAATCTTTAAAAAGGAGCACTTCTGGAGATAATGGAGATTTAGCAGACTATTGAGAAAGAGTGGAAAGGGGACAGAGGAAGCAGTCCCTTTGCTCTGTGTTGTATTGATTGAGTCATTATTTAACTTTTGGAGGTTGTTCTGTTTACCTGCAACTGTAATTATCTCGGGCAAACGCCGGGTGCCTCTGCTAGTAATTGAATAAAGTAAATTTGATTAATTGTTAATATGGCTAAAGGCGCAAAGTATTGTGAGACGGAATGAGGCATCCGTGGTTTCAGAAGAGGAACCATTTCTGAATTTTTAATAATCTGGTAAGATTATAAGAAGTAGAGGATCCCCAGAAAATAGTACCGTAACATTATGAAGAATGTATCAGAGAATGGTAAAGGAGCAGTAGAATGTTGTCTGGGAGGTATTGATGTCTAGAGATTATCCCTTGGTTTTTGTTGAGTTTGGAGAGCAAGATATCAGCATGTAGGTCCCATGTTAGATCGTGAAATAAATTGATACCGAGGAATTTAAAAGAGTCAGTTGTAGAGATTAGTTGAGAGTCGTAACATCTGAACAACACAGGCACGGCTAGTCACTGTTGGATGACCATTAGTGACATACGATCTTTAAAGGGCTTCAGAGGGCACGTAAAGCCGCCGGTCCCGGCTGCTAATGTCATCTTATAGCAGTCGTTGTTAGGGAAACCATCGGATTATTCTTCCTTAGTACTGTCCACGAAATGTCAGAGAGGCATTTCAATGGACAATACACCAGCGGACTTAAGTGTCGGCTGAATAACTCATCATTATCATCATAAATCTAATGGGTGGGCGACAATTCAGTGGAAATGCAAATTCGGTCGAGATTTTAAATCACTGAAGAATTTTAGATAATTAACTCGTTGTTTGTTTATAATTAACACATCTTTATTGCAATTACAAAGCAATCTACTTCATTCATTTTATGAGGCAGTCACTTTAAACAATGCGGGAATCTTTTATTTATTATTTATTAGTTTATAAATAAATGAGATTATTTCTTTATTAAATAATTTATTAAATCATTTTGTAAAAAGATTAACATTTTCCATTTTGTTTTATTGCTATTTGTTCCATCATTCAATTAAAAATACTGTAATTCTTAAAGTAGTACTTAAGCTCGTTAAAATAGGCGCAATGGTAGATAAATCTGCAATTTGACATTAATTAGCACGGTGACCCCCTCCCCTACAGTCTGGTTTAATATAAAAAGGCGGTTGGAGGGGAGGACAGAGGTTAGAGTTCATTTCATTTGTACGTTGAAAAGGTTGCTATAACCAACCTTTCATCCATCCCTGATATAACCACTTCCCCCTCCAGCTTTTTAAGAGAATTAAGTTTCCCTTCTCATCCACCAAACTGATAAGAGAATTAAAATGACTGTCTTAAAATTTTGAAGTTATAATACAAAAAAATAATAATAAAAGATATACAAAAAAATATAAATAAATTACAGAAAAAAATATATATTAAAAAAAAAATAGCTTCAGGAAAGTGTACAGTCTGTCTTGCTTGTAATATAAGAAGATGATTGGAGGGGAAGACAGAGGGTAGAGTTCATTTCGTTTTTAAATTGAAAGGTTTGATATAACTATAAGGGTCGTGCAAATGTACACGAAAATTTGTGTGGGACAAAAAAGACGACGTGTAGGATCGTAAGTTTTTGTTTTCAACAATTGCAAAACCCCACGTGCAAATTGAACAATAGGTTGCAAGTGTTGCATCACGTGAGAAAGAACGATAGCAAAATGGAGTCAACGAAACAGGAACAGAGAGCAGTAATTCGTTTTTTGACATGTGAAGCAGTTTCAGTTTCTGAAATTCATCGACGTATGCAGAACGTCTATGGAAATGACTGCCTAACCTTCACTCGTGTTTGGGCATGGAGCAAGAGGTTTTTCGGAGGGACGGTCATCATTGCAAGATGATCAACGACCTGGACAAGCAAACCGCGACATCACGGATGATTCCAAAGCCAAAATTGAAGCTGTCTTAAAGGAAAACAGAAGAGTGACAATCGTGGTTGCTAAAACTGGCCTTAGTCGTGGAACTGTTCACTCCATTATCAGGAACCATCTGTACTACAGAAAAATCTGTTCACAATGGGCGCCGCATCATTTGACATCAGAACAACTTGAAGTTCGAATGTCCATGTCCCTGAAACATTTGACTTACTATGAACAGGAAGGAGAGAGTTTTCTCGACAGAATCGTTACAGGGGATAAAACTTGGTGCTTTAATTTCCAGCCCGAAAGCAAACGTCAAAGTTGTCAATGGAAGCATTATGTGTTACCACCCCCGAAGAAATTAAAAGCAATCGCAAACTGCACGGGGAAGGTGATGTTTTTTGATCGCAAAGGCCCAATTTTACTGGACTTTCTTGAAAAAGGCACCAAAGTTAACGCAGCACGATATGGGGAAACATTGAAGGCACTGCGCGTGACCATCAAATGCAAGCGTCTTGGACTTCTTACAGAAGCAGTGCTTCTTCTCCACGACAACGCGCGTCCTCACACCTCGAAAGCAACGGTAGACCTCATCAAAAAGGTCAACTGGGAAGCAATGCAGCATCCGCCTTACAGCTCTGACTTATCCCCATGTGACTTTGACGTGTTTGGGGATCTCAAGAAACATGTGAAAGGCCGCAGGTTTCAGTCGGACGATGAAGTGAAGGAAGAGGTTTTAGAATGGTTTCACACGCAACCGAAAGACTTCTTCTATAAAGGAATTACGCGCCTTGTTACGCAGTGGGATAAATGTCTTAACGCATTTGGAGAGGATTTTTAAATTCCTTCCTTGTATACGCTTTGGATAAAATAAATAATTTTCGTTTTCATTTGTACGACCCTTATATTTGACCCCCTAAGACAATAGTTGATATAACTATTTGACCCCCGTTAAATTTTAGCTTCTCCCCCATCATCCCCCAAAAGGTTAACAGGATTAAAAACTCAACACACTTGAAATTTGTACAGGATTTTGGAAATCATTTCAAAAACTGAGGAATATATAGCTAAAAAAATTTTCTTGATGTAATATTTTTCTTTTTGTTATTAATTTAAATAAAGTCATGATGAAGAATAAATTTGAAAATTATTTGATTTTTATTATATTTTATGTGTTTTTGTTTATTTATTTTATTTATTTATTTGAAATTTCGCAAGCAACAGCTTACAAGATACACAGTCCAGTCACATTAATGTGACTACCCCGTACGTTCAATATCTGCGGAAAATGGTACGTCCAGAAGGTATGTACCAGTATTATAGGTGGGGGGGGGGGGTATAGGAAGGGCGTCAGAGGGAAGTAGAAAACATTGTTGGAGTCATGGTGAAACATAGCGGTTTATCCGACGTCCAAAAGGGCATGACCTTCGGCTTCCGAGCCAAGGGCGGCAGTATTTCCGAAACGGCTAGTTTTGTGAACTGTTCACGTGCCGCCGTGGTGAAAGTGTACCGTGCATGGCAGAATGGCAATACCCAAAATCAGTGACGTACCAAGTGTGGGGCACCACGGGCCATAGATGACAGAGACTGCTACGGAGATGCGGGCAAGCCAACAGATGTGCAACCGTGGACCAACTGACCTCCCAGATGAACCAGGGGGCTACCAAACGTGTATCCTCAACGACAGTTCAGCGAACGTTGCTGCATATGGGGCTCCGCAGCAGACGGCTGGTTCGTGCACCAATGCTGACGGCACAAAGACTGGCGACAAAGACTGACATTTGCAAGCCAGTACCGCAACTGGACAGCAACAGAGTGGCGAAAGGTGGCTTTTTCCGATGAATCACGGTTTATGCTCCATCGGACAGATGGACGATGGCGTGTATGGCGTTCAGCTTCAGAAAACAAACCCCCGCAACACGTGCCGCAAGGGTCCAGGCCGGAAGAGGCAGCATTATGGTCTGGGGAATCTTTTCATGGCATTCCCTGGGTGCACTCATCATTGCGGACGCACCATGGATCAATGGAAGTATGCATCTTTCCTTTCGGACCATGTCCACCCCTACATGCAGATTGTGTTTCTTCAGCACGATGGCATCTTCCAGCAGGACAGTATCCGTGTATGGTTCGAAGAGCACGAGGATGCGTTTAAGCCGCATAGAGCATCTGTAGGACCACCTTGATCTGGTTGTTCGCGCCATGGATCCTCCACCGCGCAACCTACGGCAGCTCGCCACAGAATTGGAGTCGGCATGGCTTCACATTCCTGTCAATACTTTCCAGAACCTTATTGACTCTCTTCCTGCCCGTCTCGCAGCTGTCCACGCCGCGAAAGGTGGTTATTCTGGCTACTGACAGGAGGTCATATTAATGCGACTGGACTGTGTATATAAAAGAGCGAACAATGTATACACTCACTCATTCATTCATTCATTCATTCATCACTGAATCTCCAGAACTGTGAACCTACAAACTTGAAATTTGGCAAGTATGTTTCTCTTGGCTTCTAGGTGCTCGCTAAGAAAGAATTTTATTTTTTCTTTCTTCCTTTCCATTGTAGTTTATTTTTAAAATTCAATTTACCTGGAGCGCTAAAACATTGTGACGTCGTTGTTTGCTTTGTTTAATGAAGACTTTTGCAATTGTTCCGTGAAGCAGTATCAACAATGACTGAGAATGCAGTGTATCTTTCGCGCGAGAATGCAGTGTATCTTTTATTTTCTATATACATAAGTTTAAAAAAAACTACATTTTTCTCCAAGCGAGGCCGGGTGCTAGTTGATCTACAGGGTCTTTATAATTAAAGTTCCATTTTGACATGGCCATAAAAAATAACTACGGGACCAAAAGCTATAATACTTGGTAATATTATACAAGAGGGCATGGGAAGTTCATACCCACCAAAAAAAAATTAGTTCAAAAGGTCACCA
>JAHWFO010047825.1:3731358-3742088 GCA_023313115.1 Rhysida immarginata | reverse complement strand
CTCACAAATGGGATCGTTGATGCAGTTATTAAGAGCCCGTGAGTACTGAGGTCTGTAGGCTCCAATGTGGGCTGCACCACATTACCTAGTCGCTCGCGGGAAGCCAACAATCAGGCAGCGCAGCATACTTTAATCCCCCTGTATCTCTGTGGGGCTTGGCTTGCGACACCATGTTCATAGGAATAAAAACCCTTCTTTATACATGTTCTCTCACGTGTATGAATATTTACCATTTATTTCCGGACACCCTGAATATACTTTCATTGACACAAAAATTCTATTTAAAATTTTAGTATACTTTATTTAAGCATAAAAGAATTCTCTTCAATGGTGATGAGACATCATTAATAATTAATAATATAAACAGTGGTGATAGAAGTTAAATTTTAAAATAAATTAAATATTTTTTGATATAATTTTTGAAGAACTGTTGAATTTCTATTTTTTTTTTCCATTCCGGAATTGAGCATATTTTTAGTACCTCATTTTCAAAGAAATTATATACGAGTCATTACGCAATTTATGGCAACCATTTTCTGTTCTGGCAAACATATGATATCAGTGTAATTCTAGTTACACGTTTGATAGCCTGTAAGATGTGTTTCTGTTTCTTTATAGTTGGGGCACATGGGCAGTGGTTGTGCATTACCGTGTAATCAAGTAGCCAGTGTTTCGCCGGCGCCGTTCAATACTTTAGAGACTCACGTGCAGCCGTCTTCCCCATCGCTGGCAACTTGCTGTGAGCAGTCTTGGAGACTATTTTGAGGAGTATAACACACTGTCCAAAGCAAGTTGAACTGGGCGTGTCCAGTTAAATTTCCGACGTCAATTGTTAGACATTATCAAGGAGCTACTTATTGGTTTCACAGTGCACGTCTGCCCGCCCGTCCGTCCGTCTGACCCCTTCATAATTTCTGCATTTTTTGAGGTAGAAGGTTGAAATTCGGAATGTATCTTACTATGGGCATGTCCACCTTCACTATTGAGTTTGGTTTTGATTGGCCCACTGGGATCGGAATTACGGGAGTAGGAGTTAGAGGGGACCAAGTGATCTATGTGGTATTTAGGTTTGTAAAGGAGTGAAATTCGATATGCAGGAAGAACGAGTATCACCTCGGCGCCCTACCTTTGGGCCTTCCATCTTGACAACTTTGTTAGTGACAGCATGACTGTTCAGTGTCTGCGATGGCCCAATTGGTAAAGGCATCGAGGGTGACACACGCGGTTCCGGGTTCGAATCCAGGTCGCAGAATTTTTCCTTCCATATTTTCAAATAATATTATTACCTGATGTTTGGAGAATTCGCTCTAGTTCTTATTTATTATTTCTTAATCGGAAGGGCTTTAATTATGAAAACTTTTAAAACATATTTGGATTGAATCGAAACCACAAATGCAATAACATAAAGGACAAACGACATTTAAACCAAAATTCCCCTTTAAAAGTGGGATTCTTTTATTGGACACAACACTAGTTTAACATTTCAAATTCTTACAAATTTTTTTCTCCCATATTATTAAAAATGATTAAAATGCTACAAGATTTAATTGAATGCAATGTCTAATAATAATGAGGCACACTATAGAATGTTTCTAACTTTATGTAAGAGGTGGCGTATGTGTACTGTCAGTCCTCCTTCTCTGGCCATCGGCCTCGGTGGCTCAGTGGTTGCGTGATCGCCTCTGATGGCCGAGGACGACGAGGATTTTTTCAGGGGGAAAATCCTGAGATCACACACTTCCTTCGGAAGGGAAGTAAAGCCGTTGGTCCTGTGTAGTCGTTTGCCGGCTGCACGTTAAAGAACCCTTGCGAGGCAAAATTTGCGGTTTATTAATTAATTTTATACAGTTTATTACAGTGATGACAAACTTAGTAATTTATTATGTTCAAAAGGTTTACTCGACTTAGTGCAATCAGAATAATTTCATGATATCCGTCTTTTAATAAAAAATAAAGCTTAAAATCATTAGGTGGATGATCATAGTAGCCAATATTTTCAAGCGTCTGACTAAATAATGAATCTAATGTCTTATTGGAGAACGTAAAATTCTAAAAAGGATCCTTCAATTTTTCCGTTTATGGAATCCTGTCACGAAGAGGGAAATTCTCGAAGTGCTCGTATCAGAAAAGAAGAAATGAAGCATCGAAAGCAGCAGAGGAAGAAGAAAACGTAGCAGCATATGGAACACAAGGCTTCACTACCCCAGACTTTGCTCCGGAATCAACAAATGCACCAGTTGACAGTAATGAAGATGATGTCAGTAGTAAAGATATTACCATTCAGTGCCATATCCTTAAATCAAATGCTGAGCCAATCACGATTTAAAGTTATAAGCAATCTGCAAAATATAATTTCGACTAAGTCATGATAATAAAATCTTACAATAAGAGCTTGAGATATGCTTTTTTTTTCATGGCAGCTCCAATTATTCCAGAAAAATAAATCTCGTCACCAAGAATATTGAAGCTGCATGCCCTTTTCAATTGCCCTGATATTTTTATCACCCCATCCATTTCCCTGCTCCGTTCTACATTTCATGGGTGCGTTTATAAGGAGCGTTCAAAAAGAACGAGCCGGAGTCTGGGATGTGCAAATCGGTGACAGAATGTGTAACAAAGAGTGGTTCCGACAAGAGCGCGGAAATTTACAGCCCGTTGCTAGAGGGTGACGGTGAAAGTCACGTGACTATACAAAGGAAGCGGAAGCAAGCGTCAATCGTCCAACGGTCATTCGCGTTGTATAAGCAGTGAGTAAGTGAAATGGAGGCGCCAAAAAAAGAGCAAAGAGGTGTTGTTCGTTTTCTGACAGCATGGCACAAGCGGTTCAGGAAAGGACGGGTGTCATTAGCCGATGATGCACGGTCTGGAACACCGAACCGCATTAACGATGATATCGTCCAGCTGGTTGATGGGCTCTGAGGGGCAAACGATTCACCTCGGACGACGACGTCAAGCAGTACGTGCGGAACTGGTTCAGCCCCGGGAATTTTACGAGACAGCCATTCACCGCCTTGTGTCGCAGTGGGACAAGTGCCTCCGGCTCGTTTATTTTTGAACGCTCCTTATACATTACGCATTTTTAATGACTCTGAGTTTCTGTCATTGCTTTCTATTCTACAAGGCATGAGGAGAGGAATGGGTTAGAAAGTGAAATACCGAAAATTGAAGTATTATAGATAAAATATATGCACAGTAGTGTCGGCTTGTTGTAGAACAGGTGCGATGAGTCGAAGCTCGGTCTCAACAGCCCTGCTAACAAAGTAAATCAAGTCTTTTTTTTTCTTCTGATGTGCTTCCTCCTCGTTTAATCAGCTCTTCTTTTATCTGTAAAACTCCCCACGACCGATAATGTGACATGTTGATTCTGGTTTCTGGACAGTGTTGGCACGGATCAGACCGACATCACATTAGTCCACAGTTCCATACGCTCTCTACCGCATCTGACTTATTGTCAGATTTCACATATTAGTCTAAATTAATTGTACTTATTTCGATATAAAATATTTTTTAAAGAATAATATTTGGATCTATGAGGATTTTTATACACGCCATACCTCAGATGTTTAAATTATTGATGAAAAATAGGAAAGAAAATTCCACAGCCTGGGATCGAACGTGCAGATGCGCCAGCAGAACCAGGCTGTGGAATTTTCTTTCCTATTTTTCATCAATAAATATTTTTTACTTTCATTTTTGTTTAAAAATAACGAAATTCGGGCAGATTATTGTACTTGAATTTTCTATTCTGCTGGAGTGTCTCCAGGGCTTCAGGATATGTGATACCTAATGCTTTAAATGAGAACTGATAGAACACTAGCGCCACGGACAAAACGGATACGGTTGCCCCATTGTCAACTCTGTATAAAATAAACAAAACGGGGGCAGACGATAACTGGAATGGAAGAATGTTTAATCTAAATCTTGTTCTTCACTTTTCATTCTTCCAGTGTCTTCAGTCCTCGATTTGGAATCATCTGTTTGAAAAGATAATTAAATGTATGAAAATCTTGTTTAGCATCGTAATCAAAGAATGCCTATAAGGACTAGGACTTATTTCAATGCTTGAGTTAATATATCTCATCAGTTTGATGTCATGATTTATATTTTTTTATGTTCCCATTGATAAATTTTATCCGCATATATCTTTATAGTTTCGATAATTAGGAATAAACTTGAATGCTTTTTAAATTTGACGACCCAAGTCCAGTATTAATCTAATTATGCTTTGTGGGATTAAAAGAAAGTAATTTTTTCTCAATAAATTTAAAACATTACCGGGAACATGAGATCTAAATATGAAGGCAATCGCAATTTCAAAAGTCTCAAAAGGTAATTTTGGAAATATCATTTTCATTAAGGAATTTGGGATCGAATTCTTTAATCTTAGAATTTTTGCGGTTATAAATGTCAGAATAATGTCAAATGGATATGTTTGCTAATCCATAGCTCTTTTTAAAGGGGATTTAATGGATTATTAGATTACTAACCGTTGTAGCTGTCTTAGTCCTTCAAAATATTAGTATTCTGCGCTGTTAAAACTTTTGGGTACGCATTATCAAAACCTTTACCTATATCGTCCGCAATGTCGCGGCGGTTAATTTCCTTTAAGGCGTCTTTCAGTTGTTGTTTCCACGATTCACTCTCTCGCAGTCCCTGATACCACTTATTCAGGAGAAGTTTGTTTTTAGCATCTAGACCTTTGTTGTACTTGGAGCATTCCACAGTTATGAATTCCATCTCTCTCGGATCGATCGACAGTTCTCTTCCCAAAAGCGAAAAATCAGGCACGTCCATTCGCTCGGCTACCATGTCAAATACTCGTTCACGTTCTGCGAAATAAAAAATATTTCTGAATATTAGAACTTCGAATGCATTTTACTTTATTTTACAAAAAACAACAATTTACTTTGTTTAGATAATATAGAAACTACTTTAAATATTTCCGTAAAATATAAGCTGCAATGGCGCTTACAAAAAAAAAAAAGAAAAAAAAATGGTGCTTATAGCCAATGAAAGTTGATCTTTAAAATAAAAATCATTTCATGAAAAGATGAAAAGTATTAAAAAATTCAAACTTAATATTTTTTCATCTCAGGAATCAAATCAAATCCGCTTTTACACAAATACTTTAATCTGTGGAAAAGCGGATTTAATTTGATTCCTGAGATGTTATTGATATCCACAGTTTATCAGGTAATTAGGTGTTTTATCTCCTTTGTTAATTTTTTTTTCAATTTAAGTCGGTGACCTAGGATAATCTGAAAAATATAAAATTGTCATTTTCAATTTATAGGTAAACTCAAAAATAGAATTAAAGAATCAAGTGTATAACAAAGATTAATCACAATATTGCCCTCGCACTCGATAATCAAGGACAAGTTGATGTTTTCTATGCCGATGTTTCCCGTAATTTTGACTCCGTTAACCATTGTTGCCTTATTTCTAAGTTCTCGAGTTTGGGAGTAGACTACATTTTTGTTAGATCAATTGCCTGTATATTATCAATCTTTCTTTTTCCAACTTTTATGGCGACGATATTGTAAATGGTGTTCCACAGGGTTCTCCCCTAGGCCCTCTTTTGTTTCTTTTTTATAGTCAGATATCTTTGTTCTAATAATAGAAGTCCTAAAATCTTGTTGTTTGCTGACGATTTAAATTGTATTTTGCCATCATTACTTAACAAGATGCCATAATATTTACAAAATGAACTTAACCGAAGTTTAGAAGGGAAAAAACAAAAATTATTACCTTATAAACTACGCATATCAATACTGTCTCAAAATACAGACAATTCCGCTTTTCCTTGAACTTTTATTATACACGGACATGCATAATTCGACCACTACTTAGGCCAGGGCAGTCAAAAGTCACCTGACCATCGGAGTCCGAGCAACAAGCCTGTCTCTCATTGGCCTCGATGTGTAATATGTGTCGCCAGCTGATTTCCAGTTTATTTTTGATCATTTAAAAAGAGGCCACCCCTTATTTGCAAGTATGTTGCTTATAATGATTTTGTGCCCTATTGTTGCGAGCAACTACTCTCCAACAGCTTTTCGTCCTTTGCTAAAGGGATTGTTAGGAGAAAAGTATATGTTGCTAGATGTGGAAAAAGAGAGAAGACCGACAAGTAACGTGTGGATACAGGATACATCCACAGAACGAGTTTTGGCTGGACTCTCTAAGTGTCAATTGGAACAGTTTGACATTTAGAACGACATTTAAAAGACAAATCTTATTTTGATTAGATTAGGAAAAGGAACCCGATACGAAAGAAAAGGATTACTCTCAAGGGCCATTTGGAATTAAGCCGCGTGATGTCATTACGCGTTTACACGTTGGACTGAATAAGAATTATCTCCAACAGAGATTGGAATTGATTAACGACCGTTCTTTCTTCTGGAGAATTGCGTGGGCAAACTACGCAATCTAAACATTGAGGGCGCGTTGGCAAGCCTCAGAAGAAATAAAGGGGATTGACATTCGAAGTACGACGCCCAGGCTCTTCTCAGCGGGAAGATACCGTTCCTGTCCATGATGAAGACATCCAAGAAGGATCCACGAAAGCGCGTGTCTCATAGGCCAGATTTGTATTCCGGTTTGCCTTATGTAACACATTAAAGAAGTCTGGTGAATTATTTTCCTTCTTTACCCACGGAGTCTTGGAGAGTGGCTCACTCGTGAACATTGAGCTGAATTGCTTAAGGGGCGAACGTTAGTCTTCTAAATGTTTAAGGACCCCACATAGAGTTATCTATGCTTCTTCTCCAGGATGTTGCTAAAATTTAATACTGTCTTGTCCCATATTCCCGTCTTTAGAAACCGCGCTATCCCACATAGGATGTGGCTTATGGTTATATGTTTGTTAGATACACCCAGTTTGGACGATCTCTCATAGACCTTTGTAAATACAAGGTTCAAAGTAATATAGCATGGATAGTAATTCTCTATGTCTAGACTAATTATCATTAGTGTACATGCGTGCGTAAGAAATCGCTTATTCTATAAGAAAAAGCTTTTAGAGGCTCTGATTGCAGCGCGTGGGGGCTTCACGCCATACTGAATTCTCAAAGCTAGAGATCATTACAATTCTGTAATCCTAATCATTTGTGTATTGTCATGTAACTAGTCTGTGGTATAAAATTCATTTCAATCCCATGTATCCTTCTTGGTGTTGCAATTTTCACAAGCGGTAGTGTATATGAGAGATTGTACTTATGATCACGTTAAGCAAACTTTATAGATGTGATACTATATGATTAGATTATTCAGTTTTTTTCGAGATCGTAAAGTTTTGCATTTTCTTTATAACCTCTTAGCCTCAAAATTGCTGTATGGTCTTCCTGTCTGGTTATCTGGCGAACATAATTATCTTCTCTCGACACTGTTCAAAATTCACAATTCTTTTATCAAATTTCTAAATGTAAAGGACGGTTATGATTGTTCTCTGCAGCACTTGATCGACAAGAATTTTTTGATTCTCTCTCTCATTTTTTGTCGGATAATTTAATTTAGCATATCTCTTCTCACGTTTAAAGTCGAGGTGTATCTGTGTTCGCTAGTCATAGTTTGCAGATCGTCTCTGATTTTGTCATTCTAATTCAGGTTGGATTGATCCTGCCTATAAACTAGTTCATATTTATAATTTTAAATCTTTTCTACATTCCATTAATATTCTCGTTTAATTTTCTCACACTTTCTCTGGTTGTCTTTTATGTCCTTCACTAACTCCATTTTGTGTTTAGCCTGTTGGACTAAAATATTTGGCTAAACTTTTGGTTCATTGTGTCTGGGGTCGCTGGAGTTACTGTTACAATACAATAAAAAACTGTCGTATCAGTTTACAATATTTTTACTATATACTTTTGCTTGCTAGAAAGAAATACAGGGTCGAGTCACTGTATTATGACCACCTACTTAATAACCCGAAGGGCCTCCTTTTGCAACCTAAACAGCATCTAGGCGACGGGGCATGAACTCAGTGAGTGCGTGGAAGATGGCAACAGGAATCTTATGTCCATGTGAACAGCACTCATGAAGATTCCTGGGTGGAGGGTCTCGTTGCCTGACGTGTCGATCCAGATGTTCCCACAGATTCTCGCAAGGATTAAGATATGGGGGGTTTGGAGGCTAAGGCAGTAAGTGGAACTCATCCTCATGCTCCTCGAACCTTCCACGGCAAATTTCGGCCATGTGGCATGTGGCATTATCCTGTTGAAAGATGCCATCATTCGCAGGATACACAGTTACCGTGAAGGAATGCACTTGGTCGGCAACGATGGATAAGTATGCACAGCTATTGACGGTACCTTCCACACGAAGTACTGGACCCAAAACATGCCCCAGACCATTACATGCCTCCTCCAGCTTGTTGCCGCCCAACAATGGTTTCGGGTAGTTTGTTTTCGGATGTCTCCCGGCGGATACGCCAGCGCCCATCGATGCGATGCAGTAGAAAACGCGACTCATCGGAAAATGCAACCTTTTCCCACTGGTCTAGAGTCCAATTTTGGTATTGCAATGCAAACGCACGTCGTTTCTTGCGAGTCACACTTGTCAACATGGGAGCTGGAACCAGACATCTGCTGCGGAGGCCAAAGACGCAACAATGTGCGTTACACAGATGTTCTCGATAGTTTTCTGGCGCATTCCTCGTTCATTTGGGCTGTCAATGTATCGACGGTAGCGCGTTGATCACTCTTACCAGCTGTCGCAAGCGCCACTCACTCCGGCCGGCCAGGTGATCGAGTGGGCTAGGGCGTAGGCTTTCTAGTTCTCGAGTCCGCCTGGCCGTGGGTTCGAATCCCGCCGTGGGCATGGATGTTTGTGTTTGTCCCGGGCTGCGTACAGATATAACTTGTGAAAAAGGCGCAAAATAACCTTAGTAGTCGACGCCAAAATTTCTAGCCCCCCCCCCCCCCTACTCGCTCCGTTTATTAATGACCCGTAGTCCCCTACAGTTTGCACGCCTGGAATGCACATCTTGTCCATTCTTCCATTCATTGTACATAATTTCACTATGGCACTACGCGAACAGTTCACGAAAGCTGCGGTTTCCGAAATGCTGCCGCCTTTTTCACGGTACCCGATGATCATACTTTTATCAAGGTCTGTTAGGTCGCGTGCTTTATCCATGACGGCGACTATTGTTCTACGAACTGTTCCTCTGAAACCTCCTTTATATGTTTTCCAACAGGCAGGTTTATCCGCCCCCTCTGCGAATGCGCATAACCGTATTTACATAAACCTACGTGGCGGTCATAATTCAGTGACTCGACCCTGTAATTTATTCGCGCACACATTGTGTTTTATTTTTTTTTACCATCTCTTGCTCCGTTGAAGTTTGCTGAATCCACATCGTCAACTTCTACGCCCCGGATTTTACCTTAAATGAACGCCAATAAATAAATAAATAAAACTTTAAAACTAGGTAACTCGCAAAACAACAGTTTAGCAAATCAATTTAGCAAAAAAATTTTAAAAGTCAATTCCAAAATTAATTTTCTAGAACATCGAATTATACAGGGTGACTCTAAAGTCTGTTACACCCTTCTTATCTTGGATACCAGTGTAGTATCGCAAATTCCAATGCAGGGAATGAATAGGAACTTGAGGATGCTCTATCTCAAATATGCAAATTAGGACACATCCAAATTCTATCTCGAAAACCGTAAGAGATACACAAAAAATTCCATTTTTTTTTCTTCTGAATACCATTTGCCAAGCATACAAATTATTTCATGCACCATCCTCATCCTGTTCTGGAAAGTTCCACAATTTACCATAAAGTCAACATTAGCATGGTCCTCTGCTTTGGTGAGGCGAGGCAAATTATCATGCCTTATCATTACCAGGCATCGTTGAAATGTCGTGTGGAATTATGCTATGGTGCAAGTGGACATCACATTGAACACTATCTGGATGATTGTTGGAAAGACTTATTTTGTATCAGATGACTGTTTGTAAGCAACAAACAGCAGAAGAGCCAATTGTTGCAGAGCTTGCAATGAGGATTGTGGGTGATCCGCTCATGGTGAACTTTATTTTGTTTTGTTTGGAATTTGCTGTTGAACAAATGTGCAATTGGAATTTTTTGTGTATCTCTTACGGTTTTCGAGATAGAATTTGGATATGTCCTAATTTGCATATTTGAGATGATGATAGGTGCTCCATCAGATAGAGCACCCTCAAGTTTCTATTCATTCCCTATATTGGAATTTGCGTAACTACATTGGTATCCAAGATAGGAAGGGGGTAAGAAACTTTTGACTCACACTTCTTTTATCATTAAAATTAAATAGGAAGTGAAAATTTCTTTATCAATTGAGAGACTCACAGATTTTTGTCACTATATCCATTCGTCGTATTTCCTTCAATGAATTTTTGAGCTGAACAAACCATTCATTGTCAAGTGTGATCCGAGTTTTCCTCAACATGGTCTGGTACAAGATTTCTAAAGATTGGTCCTCCTGTTTCACAATCCTACTTTCCAGTTCCTCTAATTCTTTTATCTCCATTCCCAGTTTTGTACCCAATGGAATATAATTATCTTTATCTAACATTTTCGATACTTTTTTGACAACTATAAAGAATGATTAGATTTGAAGCAAATTATTTTTAGGATTTAAAGAGAAATCCTAAACAAAGTGTCAAGAGAAGGAAAAAATTCCGCGACCTGGACTCGAACCTTGCCTATCGCTGTCAACGCTCTAACCATTTGAGCTATCGCGGAC
>JAHWFO010047825.1:3705395-3715610 GCA_023313115.1 Rhysida immarginata | reverse complement strand
CGAATTATCTTATCAACGTTTTTCCCCTTAATAATACTTCATCATTCATTTTTTTTTGTTAATATATTTTCGATTTATGTCTGCGAAAGCTCAACAGACGTGGAGCTATTTCTAACAGCAACAATGATATGAATGAGAAGAAAAGATTTATTAAAAATTCCAAGGCAAGGCGGACAGAAAACGATGGAAATCAAAATTATAACACAATAAAATTGATTACAATTGATCCTTAATATTTTAATACATTATAAAACTGATTAAAAAGAAAATTTGTTAGCAGTTAATCAAGAATAATGAGCTTATGAGTGTGTTGATAAGGTAGATTCCCGATGGGGGGAAAAAACAAACCAAAGTTCACCGCATTCTGAATGCTGACTGATTTTGAATTAATCAGCCGTCGTGTTATTACTTTGCGAAAGAGCAACACAAATTCTTTTCATAGAATAAAAAAATCACAGCTAAGGCCGTACATATAATACATATAATTCTAATTCGGGTGGACTCCGAGTTTTTCGTTGTTATAATAATCAAAGGAAGTACTCAAAAGGAAATAACGTTTTGGTAGAGACTTTTTTTTCAGTAGAAAAAGGAAACACGTTAAGAGGGAACTAAAATGATTAGCGAATCAAAACTTCCACTTTTATCTGCGTTTTGACGCCTTTGATCCCGTTAGCATTGACGAGAACAAATTAACAAAGTACAATATTGTGCTAATTAAGTGGTGCAAATTTTTAAATGTGGCCCAAAGAAATGTATAAACACTTCAGCAAAAGAAAAAAAAATATATATAGAAGTTGTAACACTGAATTCATCAAGGGATGAATAAAAATCCTCTTTGACCTTCCTACAAGTACGACAGGTGTTCAACATGATTATCATAAGCGTCAAGATAACCCTAGAAAACTAACCATTCTTAGTAATCTACGTCTAGATGGCAGCGTGGTCTTCTTCGATGGAGTTCGTCTTCATTCAATGCATGTAATAATCTTGAAATCTAAGCTTTCGATTACTGTTACGGAAAAAAGTGATAGATAACATCTAGTAAACAGTGTATACATCATTTTGGGCCGATATATATTATTACTATTTGAATGATCTCAATTGTTGCATTGAATGAAAGCACAATACATATACCAGAAAAGTAAGTCAAGAATGAAATACCATGTACAGTTTGTAGCGGGGAACAATATTTTTCCTATAAACATGGGTCCAGAAATGCATCCTTACAGAGATAATGCAACTTGTACGAGGTAGGAATGACATTACAGTAGGTGTTCAAAATGCCGACCCTGAGCCTCGATGCAGGTGTTTAGGTTAGGTTAGGTTAGAAGAGGTCTAGTGTTTGAAACGCCCGGCGATCTGGGTGATCACGGTTCAGAAAACGCTGTTGGTAAATCCTTTTAGTAGCATTACCCTGTGCCTCGCCGTAGACGAGATGCATGTCCGCCAGCTTCGCATTAAGGCCGGTTCACATTCAGCGACTTCGCGGAGTGAAGCGTTTTCCCGAATCCAGGTGTTTGCTAGGAGTCACAAAGACGCGCGTGTTAAAATGCGGAGTCGTTTCACATTCAGCGGGAACGAAACGGGGAGCTAGGCGAACTTCCCTCTCTGCTTTCAGCCTGCGTTCTCCCCATCCCCTCCACCTATGCGAACTCCGCTCTGATTGGTTGTTCGATCAGTCGTTCTTTGATCCAGTCTCTGTTGCTTTCTAGACATCGTGTACATACAGTGAGCAAAAAAAATATCCATCCACTCCATTATTTGGGAAACAAAGCAAAGCAAAAATGTTCAAACATATTATCATTGTTTTAATTAAACAAAAATTAGTTCTCTAACATGTGAGGAACATATGCAAATAAACTATGAAAAATATATTAACAAACCTTTTTAGAAAAGTAAACAAAACAAAAGTCATCGAAATTTTAATGCAAAAAAATTATCCATCCAATTGAATTTTCAGGTTGAAATTATTTTTTTACACCAAATTTAATACTTTGTTGGGCCTCCCTTGGCCCTTGTTACTGCCAAACAGCGCTTGTGCATAGATGCAACTAATTTTTTTGTTGTTGTAGGTTCAATTTCTGTCCAAGTCTTAGTCAAGAGTTCCTTGAGCTCCTGCTTTGATTTAGGACGGCAATTTTTCATTTTTCTCTCCATGATGGACCATAGGTGCTCAATTGGGTTGAGATCAGGTGACTGAGCAGCCCAATCAAGCACCCTAATTTTCTTTTGGTGAAGAAATTCGGTAACAGATTTAGACGTGTGCTTGGGATCCAGGTCTTGCTGGAACACAAACCATCGCCTTAAACCCAATTTCTGAGCTGAGAAGAGAAGATTTTCATCTAGGATAGACTTGTAGACATGCTGATCCATTTTTGAATCAATGAAGGCCAACTGTCCAACACCATTTGCTGCCATGCACCCCCATACCATGACAGTTCCTCCACCTAGTTTTACTGTAGGCTTTATGCATTTCAAATTGAGGGCTTCTCCTGATTTTCTCCATACTTTGGAGCATCCATCAGACCCAAACAAGTTGAATTTGCTTTCATCTGACCAAATAATGCGGTTCCAGAATTTATCATCTTTATCCAGATGATCTTAGCCCATTGAAGTCGCCGTTTCTTATTGACGTCACTGATGTATGGTTTTTTCCTAGGTGTGCGACCTCGGAGATCAGCTTCATGCAGTCGATCACGGACAGTTTGATGTGTGATAGTGATGTTCAGGTCTTGTTTCAGTTCTTCACAGACTGTAGGAGCAGATTTTTTCCTGTCGTTTGATAATTTCTCTGTCTTCTCTTCTCTTTCTGTTGTTTTCCTTTTTCTACTTCTTCCTTCTTTATTTTTAATTTCACCTGTCTTCTGATATTTCTGAAGAATGTATTGCACAGATGTCCGAGGTATATTTAATTCATTTGCAATTGTTCTTTGGCTTTTTCCATCTTGAAAGCTACATATTACTCTTGCTCGAATATCAAGTGAATATTCACTTGATTTCTTTTTGTTTTTCAATCTCTCACTTTCCATGATTGAAAAATTGGTTTCTGTGAAGCAGTAGTCCTACAGGATTTAATATTTAGCTTATTTAAATTGGTTTTCAGCAAAACAACCAGGGTGGATGGATAATTTTTTTGCAATGTATTTTACATATTTTGATGGTTTGTTCTTCCCTCCCTTAAAATATAATTGTTCATGGTCTAAATATTTACAAAACAATATAATTTACTTAGGTATGATAAAAGTTTCAAGCTTACATTATGTAAGGTTTGAGGATTAATTAGCCAGAATTAGAATATTCAGATTAATTGTGTAAATGAGCTATTTTATACTCGCGTTCATAATTGTCTATTTAGATTCGGAATTAAGGTTTTATAAAGTTTTAGAAGGATTTAACTTAGAGTAGAATTAAATAAAGTTTATTATTTATTTAATTCTGTATTAAAACTGTATGAAAACCATCTTGCAAGTGACCGATGGAAGTGGGTTGTCTCCTTGGATGAAGCTTGGGTGTACCTCCATGACACCAACAAACCTAGGGCAATTTACTATCGCGAAAGAGGGGGCAAGGTCCGATTTTGTCCGAAGGTGCAAGGAAAAGTTTTCAAAGGGCTTCATGGTGGTTGCCGGATATTGCTCACGTGGAGTGCTCACGATTCGGCGAGTTCCTGGAAACTGTAAAATTAGTGCAGCTTACTTCCAGAGTAATGTAATGGACCACATATATCGGCAGGATATCCCACGTCTGTACCCTGGTGAGTAATGAAAAGTTTGGATCCACATGGACAAGGCATCAAGCCACATTGCCAAGTCATCTGTGGCTTACTACAGGAAGATGGAACAGGAGACGGGCATACGAGTTATTCCTTCTCTCATGTGCCTGTAAAATCTCCTGACGCATCACCGATGGATTTCTGTGGTTTTGGTCTCCTGAAACGACGGCTCGGAACCGTTGATGGGCTATGGAAAGTGTTTCAGCAGGTGTGGAACGAACTTCCCATGGAGTCCCTCAAACTCAGCCTACTTCAGTGGAAATTACGGTGCCGGGCGATAGTCCAACAACGTGGTTCTCACAACCGATGGTGGCGCCATGATATTACACCATCGTAACAGAACTGCAAAGTCGTCTCATTTTATCTGAATCAACCCTCCGTAAGCCAAAAATAGCGGCCGACCGTCAGTTGTCCATACTTGTATTTATAGAGCTTTAAGACAACTGGGCTACGGCTGCCCTCGAGTGGCATATTACGTCTACGCGAAGTCCAACATTTTTTATCTCAAAAACAATGCCCCAGAGAAAAAAATGAAAAAGGGAAATGTTGCTTAGATTTGATCCCTCTATCACCCCCTCAAATTTGTACACGTTATTCGAGAACACCCTGTATACATAAATATGAAAAAACTCTTATTTTTCTCCGAGCGAACCTGGGTACTTCAGCTAGTATACTTATATAACAATGTTTTATCTTTTCCATGTTCAGGCAACACCACCTAAAGATAAGGCCTAGGCGCTGAAACGTCATTACATTGTTACATCACCTCAGTAGGGAATTGTTAATCGTATTTCCACCAATAATAAGCCCTGAATTTTCCCTACTAAGGTGATGCAACAATGTAATGGCGTTTCAGCGCCCAGGCCTTATCTTTAGGTGGTGTTGGTTCAGGCCTGGTAGTTTCTAGGAGGCCGTGCCCTGGAGCGGAAAAGTCACCTGACCATAATAGTCCGAGTAACATTGTAACCTTCATTGTTTCCATCTTGGATTTTAACAATCAGTATTTTTTCATTTGACTTACTCGTTGGCCTCGCTCATTACATAAATGACGAATTTTCTTTATCTTTTTGAAGTAGACTGTTAGATTGCGAGGAAAGCAAATTAATGATACATCTTCCCACACAGTAAAATATTGTGTAGCTGTTGGCTTACATAACAGGAAAATGTAGTGCATATACTGTATTACTTTCTTCATATAGTTGCCACATAAGACTATTTTTTTTTAAAATAAAGACTTTATTATTGGAGAATAAATGAGTGAAAACGGTAAATACTATGGAGAATAAAAGATCATACAAAATTGAGATCATACATATAAGGAGAAAATAATTTATAATAATGCTTAAATGATTGACAGAAAATTTTATAAAAATTGGAGAAAAGTTTTAATAACATTTTGAGTTTAATATAAAATATGTGTAATATTAATAGAAAAGTAATTATAACTCAGTGAAGAGGTCACGATATCTCTAGTGTAAGAGAACTAGTTCTGTCTTTTGTTTTATTAGACAACTGAAGGGATTGAAATGGAGCTTTGTGGAAAATTGAAGTTATCACAGGTGGTGAAGAGTAAATGAAATTAGAAATAAGTTTATTGAATTGAAAATCATTACAATCTCATAATTCTTGAGAATTATCTTTAAAATAAATTACACCTAAAAACTAAATAATTGTAGAAAGAAGAAATAGTGCCGGAAACTGTGCAGACAAGGGTAACAAAGTAAACCGGCCTGGAAACTACATATTTGCATGATTGAAGTTTAATGATTAAGATGTACGTACATTTCGAGGCTCATTAAGTACTTGTAACTTAATTTACCGTTTAACTATCAGGAACATTAAATTCGGTCCAGCCGTTGCAGTTATTTTGGAAATTAGTTTTATGTGAATTTGTGGCTACCTGTCTAATTTACTTCGAAATAAACGTTTTCTTGGTCTTCATATTTCTTATTTCGGAACTACATTTAATTGTAGCTATATCTATTCACTGATATTAAAATTATTTTTCTACTTATGGAGAAAAGTTGGTTTCATTTTAAAAGTTTTCACCCTTTTTTGTAATTTTAGATAAACTTTAAGTACGTTATAACAGCAAATGAACCTTTTATTACTTTTTGGTGTTAAAATCTCGGATTTGGATTTTTTTTTAAAAGTATTTCCAATATCTTGCTTTCAGATACTCTCAAGAATATTAACTATTTAACCATAATACATTAAGTAATGAAATGTTTCCTCGAACTTCACATGCTCGATTTACACTGGGGAAAAAAAAAAAGTTAACGTATACGTAAATATAAAACTAGGTTTCGAAATAATTTTCGAACATTAAATGGATAAAAGAAATTTTCTGTTTAAATTGGTATTTAAGTTTTTAATGTTGTATATAGAAGGTGCGTGTGTATGTGCGTTTAATTATGTACCATCTTGAATCTTTGAATATGAATTACGTATTTAAGTTATTGTTAGGGTAGACCAGGGATAGTCGATACATTTTTCAGCTTTAAATTTTTCTATTTTTTTTAACTTTAGAAATTTCAAAACAGTTTTGAAATAACAGCTTATGGGTTTGTTTGTTTTTTTAATTGACAAATAGTCATTTTCATGTATCAAGTCGTAAAAAAAATTTATTCGACTGTGTGAAGTTTCTCAATGTGCCCCATGTTGAGGTAAGTTGATACTGTAATATCTTGACAGGAAATAATGCCCAATTCATTTTAGCAAGCAATAGTTTATTAAGGAATTTCAATAACCTTTTGAGATAATGAACATGCAAATATCAGGAATGGAAAAAACTGACATTTTGAAGTTAAAGAAGTTGAAACTTGAGCTCCATAAGCCTTCTCTTGAACAACCTGGAATTTAAAGGTTTAGGATAATATTTCTGTTGTTAAATTGAATTGAAAAAAATGATGTGAATTTACCTTTCTTCTAAATATTTTTTTCAGCACAGCTAATCGCTTTCACTTGCATGTGCATACAGCCTATCAACTTACGCCATGAGAAATATCTCAACTTGCCCCACTTGACGCCATTATGGATTTGTTCTTCTGTATAAAAACACGCGTCCAGTACGAAAAAAGAAAATAGCCAACTTTACTCAGGTTTTTACCCTCTGTCAGGCTATTACTCTGAAGAAATTCTCCACGTTCAGCTAATCAATTATACACGTCGTCGGAATAAATATTTACACTCTATCGAAATTGGAAAATCCTTTTGGGGACACTCTGTATAATACCCCCTACAAAACAAAATCAAACGGAACGACTGATTCGTGGATTTCTGGTTCATTTTGCACGAAATTTGATTCTACTGTAGTCCACAAATGTATTTCAAACCATTTTTTTTTATATTTTTACCATGTTCTGAATATTCAAACTTGTTCATAGCCATACAAAGATAAATTTTTGCCACAGTAGTTGATCATTCTTTTTGATAACAATATATTTTGTACAGCTTCTTTACTGTCATGGCGTGCAATAATAGAACTACTTTCGCCCTTGTTGTTTTCTTTTAAATTAATAAGAATGAAATGCGGTAAATCCTGTGCTAAAAATTAATTGGAATCAATATGAAGTGTAGGTCTGAAGTATATTTATTGATCTTGTGAGGGATGGGTGTATGTATCTATGTATGTATGTATGATTGTATGTGTGTGTTTGTGGTGCATCTGTGCGTGTATGTATGTATGTGTATGTGTGTGTCTGTGTGTGTTTGGACATGATGGGTCCACGCATCATCTCAATCCAAAGATTTATATCACCAATTCTTTTAAATTTTTTCGGAGATGTCCCTGCGCCCAATCTCGATCAGTTCTGCTTTTAAAATTTCAATTAATTTACTGTCGTTCGGAGCTTCCTTTTGATACCATTTTTCAAGCATTCTTATGAATTTCTCTGGAGACCCATGCATGGTGACATTAGCTCGGATGTCTAATTCGTCCAATTCGTTGGTAGACATACCCAAGTTCCTTCCAAATTGTCTCCAGTCACTATGCCCCAGATCTTTAGCAATTGTCATAAAAATGTTTGTTCTTCCTGTAAATAATTACTCACCTTTAACTGAAGTTCATAGTGTATGAATGCTTAGTTCACGAATAAATATTAAAACTTACGTCTTTGGCGATCAGTTTGGTCATCCATTATGCCAAAGTAAGTGCCACTTAAAACCTTGATACCAATACTCGTAGTTCTTAATTACTTCACTCTTTCTTTCTTTTTTCTTTTTTATCTTTAGTTTATCTATTGATAAAAAAATAATAATAACCAATTAAATTATTTATTAAAAAAATTGAAACATTAAAAACTGACACAAGTTAAAATTGAAATATACTAGGTAACCACAAAAGTTCTTGCCGTTTTTATGTTGCCATAAAAGGACGTGATAGAAGATATGCAAATGAGTGTACAGTGTGGTCCAAAATCTGTCGAGGGGGAGGGGAGCAGGAAGGTTAGCCTGTATAAATACAGGGCTGTTGGTTATTCACATCAATCACATATCGTGTAGAAGTGAAGACAAATGGAGGTATCGAAGAAGATGGTTAGGTGTTGTTTGCTTTATGACTTCTACGTGGGCTTGTCAGCAGCAGCATCAAGCCGCCGAATGTGTCTTGCGTTTGGGGATGATGCTGTGAATGAACGCACCGCAACGCGTTGGTTCCAGAAATTCAGGTCGGGAGAATTTGCCATTTCTGATGAACCCCATAGTCTAGAGTGTCTGGTGGACTAAACGCCAAATGGTTCACTACGAGCTGCTATCAACTGGCCAAACCGTCACTAGGGACCTGTACTCCCAGCAGTTGGAACGTGTGCAACAGGCACTGCAGCAGAAGAGCCAGCATTGGTGAATCGCAAAGGGGTACTCTTCCTTCATGACAATGTCTAGCCACATATGGCCAGGGAAACCATAGAGCGGCTTGGCTGGGAAACTGTGTCACCCACCTTACTCACCAGATCTTGCTCCAACGGATTGTCACCTTTTCCATTCTCTGAACAACCATCTTCGTGGAAAATCCTACACCAATGATACAGAGCTGCGAAAGGCACTCACGGACTTCTTTGAGTTCAAGACCGGCAAGTTTTATAGCCAGGGGATTAATCAACTGGAGACACGTTGGCAGAAGGTGCTAGATGCCAATGGGCAGGTGCTGGACTTATGCATAAGCAGACTAAACACGCGCTTAGGGCCCCGTTAGACTAAGCATGTGAATAGGGGCCCCCGATTTCTAAAAAAAACAAAACAAGATTTATACTGAGGAAGGTGTGCAGTGCTTAGGGCCCCTAAAGGTACTAGTGATACCCTACTTGCCAATGGGGATTACTTTGGGGACTAGCGATACGCTCTTTTTGTGTATATCATTTTGTTTTCCGGAATTAAAAACGGCAAGAACTTTTGTGGTTACCTAGTAGTTATTTCGACAATTAAAACAAAAAAACCAAACCAAACAAACAATTAAACGTTTAACATTTTCATTCGACAATGTCTACATTTTCATGAAATAGTTATTATTCATTAATATTTTTAATTAAAATATAGTTTGCTTCAAATTCTTCACTCATTTTCATTTCCCCATCTGTTTTTAAATCAGTTCTTTTGACTGATAATTCAATAAATTGACTGGTTTCACTGTCATTAAAATTGAAATAAATTTTATCTTAAATTTTCATATTATTATTATTACGAAGGCAAAGGTAAAAGATAGAATAAATTTCAGAGCGACGTAGTTATAAAATCATCTATAAATACAAAGTAAATACGTATATTTGAGCTAATCGTATGTACCTAATGACGTTTTATAAATACTCCTCTGCAACATTTTTTAACATTAAAGTTTCTTCAAAACTGATCTAGTAAAAATAGTCTATAAAAGATAAGTCCTTCATGCTCGTTAGAGATAAGTAAAAGAGCGATCCGCCATGTTTTGAAACATATAAAGCTCTCTCTATCCGATTGAATTCAATATCACTTACATATTATGCATTTTATATGTAATTCAATGTACAGATTTTTAAGAAGTACATAAATATTTAAACCTGCGCATAGATTTGACTGCCTTTGACAAAACAAAAACATACCTTTCGGCTGTCATAGGAAAACAATCTTAGATTGCTTCTAGTTTATTGCTTGTTGTTAGCTACTGATTTTCTTTGCATAAGATTCAAATGCGGAAATAGCAAGAGCTTTCATGAGTCATTTTTATTGTTCATAGATTAGTTGCTATTTAGATTAGTTTTATAAGATTCAAGATCCTTTCTTTATAATTCATATGAACATTACGATGACGAAAACGTAATTTTTATCTAATGAGTTCCAATTGGTGAAGATAATAACGGTGGTGGCAGAGAAAGGATTTGGCTTTCTAATACACTAACTGAACATCGATAAAATTGGTAGAGACTTCTTTACAACACAACAAAGGGAGAACAGAGTTTCCGACTAGTTTCGCC
>JAHWFO010047825.1:3688902-3700395 GCA_023313115.1 Rhysida immarginata | reverse complement strand
TACAGAGGGCATCAAGAGTTCAAAGGTAGGTGATATGAAACCATTAATCGCCACACATGACTTGGCCGAACCATACACTGCGGAGATAATCGTAGCAAATATCCGAAGACGAAGACGACGAAACGCATTGAAGAGAAAAACGTGATTAAGACAGCAAGAGTCCTATTTTTGAACACGGGCTTCCTCCATAACACACTGAATGGTTATTAGATTGTCGGGCATCCTGTGAGATGGAATAGAGCAGGACTGTCCGAGATCGAAGAACTCGTCAGCGTATAGCTTAAGTCGCTGTTGTAAGACTCCAGTGAAGACCGTATAATCGGTTATCGATCTCCACTGGGCTGCACGCTCTGCATTCGGAGTCTTCGGGAGAAAGATGATTTCCCTCTTCATAAATTCTGGCGTGATGGAGGAAGTATTAGAAAGAATAGAACTAAAAATTTGTACCAGGAAAGGTCCAAGAAGTTTCCATGTCGTGGTGTAGAACGCATATGGAAAGCCATCTAAGCCAGGGCTGGACTGTAGACGATCATCCGTTGATAGAAACTTCTTGGCTTCGTTTTTGGAGAAAGGACGGGTAATGAAGGCGTCTGAATCCTCAGTAAAAAGTTGAAGTGCCTCTATCTAGCTCTTCGCGGCATCCGATGGGAAGATTGGGTGACTGAAGAATGATGAAAAGTGGGAGTAGAAGGCTGATTAGATGCCAGAATCAGAATCCACTTCCCCTCCTTCCACCAAAAGGTGGTGACATCATTTGACGTTGGTTCGGCGTCTCTCCTCTGCAAATGCTGCCGATAACATGTGCCTGACGTCAGCTGCCCAGGTAAGTTTAACTCTGACGCTGCGCCAGCTGCCTTACGGATCATTAGAGCATTTATCTCGCTCTTCACTTGTCTGAAGTAGGCAAACTCCTCTTTGGGGATGGAATGGCGGAGGAGTCGCAAGATCTCTTGTAGCATGAGAAGATGATGCCGAAGACTCCTTGTAGCATCAATCCCAATCTTCCTGAAGAAACGTTTGATTTTTGTTTTAAGCATTAACCACGAAGCTAAAGTAGGAGGCACATTGTGGAGATCGCTTGCCACAAATTGAACAAACGATCCCATGTATTCCTCGTAGTCGAGTAGAGAAGCATTCATAAACCAGTTCTGATGGGAAGCAATGCCTGTAGCTGATGCTAGAAACGGAGGCTTCCATGGCCACATGATGGCCCTGTGGTCGGAAAAGGAGCATGGAATAACCTCCATTGAACCAGATGAGCCAGCAAATGCATTATCGATGAGAAATAGATCTAAACGTGATGACACAGTGGGCCCAGGCTGGTTACTTCGTGGCGAGCATGTCCATAAATCAAATAATGCATTTTGCTGGCACATGTCCAGATGAGAAGATGTTATTATCATCTGGGTGGCAGTTAAAGTCATCAGCAATCGCTACAAGTAAAGATGAGCACAAAAAATTGTCAATGTCACTAAAAAATGTCTGTTTCTCTACTGAAGCATAAGGTGCATACACATTAAGCAGTCGGAAATTGGCACCAGATGTTGAGATGTCTAACGAAATCACTCTGCACTCACAGTCGCACATACGTTCGTGACCTGAATGGAGGGGCTAAAGACTATGGTAGCAACCCCTTGACCATGCAGAGAGGAAGAGTTTATAAAGAATTGTCCCTGGGGGTAGCGACTGCGAAGGCCAGAGAGGTTATAGCACTGTTGTGTTGGGGCTAGTTTCACCTCCTTAAGTAGAAGAAAGCCCAGCACATACAGAGCAATAAACGTGACAACATTGACTGCTTAAACGAGGAACTCAGGGATCGAACGTTCACAGAGAGGATCTTTATTCTGAAGATTTCAATATGGCCGACTTGGATCCAATGGAGACTGGAGTCTCATGGCTGTGGAATGAGGCTCAGCGGCCTTCCAGATCGGTGAGTGGGTGCGACTAGAAGAGCTGCTACGATGATGAGTTATGCTGCTCTCTCGCTCTGAAGATGACGACCCCTTTCCATTTTTTCTGTTACGATGGCGTCTGAATTTTTTACGAGGGCTTTTGGCCATCGTATGCCCATCCCGCCATGTACAGGGGTGACAATAAATTATGGCAACTCATTGTTTACAAATTTTTTAATCCAAAAGACGAATAGTAAAGCAATTGACAACTAATAAATAGAACATGGTCCCTTGGCAATAGCATGTTCATTCGGTTTCGAAGTGGGCTCCTTTGGCGGCGATACAAAGCCTCAAACGTGTCTTGAAATTTTCAGCAATGGGCCGCAAGTCGTCGGGCGACAATCGGTCCCATTCTTGGCGCAGGGACTTCTTCAGCGACTCCAAACTGTCCTGGCTTCCAAGATCGACCATAAGCTGTAATCCATCGGAATGAGATCCGGCGAGTAGGGCGGCCACTGCTGAGACGTGATGAAATCCGGAAAATGTCTCTTGCACCACTCCTGCGTCATTTTCGCTCTGTGAGCTGGTGCAGAGTCTTGTTGAAAGGTCCAATCCGCATTGCTGAAATGCTACCGAGCCCACGGAAGTACCACAGCCTTGAGAATGTCACGACGGTAAACTTGTTAGTTGATTTTGACTCCTTGGTACACGAAAACGAGGGGGTGTCTTGCCATCGGCAAATTCCGCCCCAAACCATTACGGACTGCGGATTTTGGCGACGTTCGATGACTGCAGAGGTGCTGGGTGCCTTTGCTGACCACACTCTGTCGTTTTGGTGATTGTGTGCCTGCTCCACAGTGAAGAGCTTCTCGTCTGTGAAGAGGATGCACTTCCATTTCTCACCTGCGGCCCGACGCTTGAGTTGGCGGCATTTGTGGAGCCGTACGCGCTTGTTTTCGTCTGTGAGGAGCTGGACTTTTGGAGCTTGTAGGCCTTGAGTTTGAGTTTCTCTGTTGCTATTTTCCGCACTGATTCACGGTTGATTCCTGTCTCACGAGCGATTTGTCTGATTGAGACCCTCAGTTTTCGCTGAACTTGCTTTTTGATGATGTTGCGGTTCCTAGACGTGTTGGTGGTACGCTTTCTTCCTCTTCCTGGACGGTCGCCTTCATGGCCAAGCTCTTTAAACCGTTTGACCGCTTTGGAGACGACGTCTCTGCCAACATTGAGCAAACGAACAATTTCACATTGACGCTTTCCTTGACGAAACAGCTCCAAAATTGCACTGCGTTTGCTTGACATTTCAAAACATACATCAGTTAACTCATAATAAGTTGAAACACGGATGACTTGCCCAAGAACATGCAGTGATTGCAATGAATTAAAAATTATTTGGTGGCCTTTTAATATATTCGCACCTGGACGCGTCCATCTCTGTTGCCATAATTTATTGTCACCCTGAATATGCTGCAAAGGATTTCGCTGTGCTAACTGCTGGTACCGAAGAAGACACTGGAGCTAGAAGAGGTGGGCGGATGACACGTGGTGGCTGCGATGTCGGATATGATGGCGGAGGAAGAGGTGGAAATTCCTCCTTTGAAATCGCTGTCTCGGAGCTCATGGCGTCATCCATGTTGTCCTTTACAGAACGCACATCCTCAATCATTATGATGTCCTTTAATGGTTGCGGAGGAGGAATGACCTTGAGAAGCTCTGGAGGGGAAAATGGTGTGGCATCCCGGGGCTCTCGAGGTGAAGTGGAGTCGGGACCAACTCTCATGGCTCTGAAGGCGGAAGTAGTGGCGTCATCATTGGTGACGGCTTAGCTGGTGGCGGATGAGCCGATGACGTAACTGTGGCTGGTGTGTTATAAACCCTCTCAGGGCAACGGTGTGTTATAAACCCACAATACCAGAGCAAGTCTCGCACTTTTTCAAGGCAGCGCAATCTCTCCTGACGTGCGAGGGCTTCTTGCAATACCAGTAGCATTGCCTCATTCCCTTATATGACACGAAGACACGTTCTCCATGCAATGTAAGGGAATCTGGGATGTCTCTCTCTAATCTCATATCAAAGAATATGTCGCCGTTTTGAAGACGGGGAATGTCGGCGTGCTCTGGTTGGAAGATGTCAAGCACTTCCCCAAACTCTGATATGAAATTTCGTATATACTTATCGGAGAGGAGGGGCGAAATTCCCCTGACGTGGACTACAAGGTGACCAGGGTCAGCGTGGTACATGTTGATTGATGGTGGTACAGTATTACCAACCTGTACACAATATTTCGCTGCCTGCAAAGCATTCTCGACTTAAATAATAATGATTATAAACTGGAGATGCTCTCCAAGCATAGGTAATGATTTTTCGATTGAAAAATGGAAGGAAAAATTCTGCGACCTGGATTCGAACCAGGAACCTCGACTATCATGGCCGACGCCTCTACCAATTGGGCTATCGCAGACACCTGGACAGCCAAGCTGTCTCAAGGTGTCTTAAAGACAACCAAGTTGTCACGGTTGAAAGCCCAATGGGAGACGGGAACCTGGCCCGCAGATCGAGAATTTCTCCACTCCAAACCATCAGAAAGTTGATGAACTCACAAGTAAATAATAATGATTATAAATTTTTAATGAACTCCAATTATAATTGGTTCCTGGTTCGAATCCAGGTCGCAGAATTTTTCCTTCCATTTTTCAATCGAAAAATCATTCTCGACTTGGTTAAGGAGAGTCTTTGCAGGACCAGCACGGGTTTCAAGATTCTAAGATTCTTTGCAGGTTCATAAATTTGCAGGCGGAGTAGGGTCCGTCTGCCACAACCATAACCATGCATTCCATTATGTATTTGTCTTTCACTTAAACATAAGTCACTCACAATAAAAAGTCAAAAAATAAAATAAAATGAAATAAAATAAAAGCACACCCTATCTGGCGAACAGATCTAGCAGAACTGCTGTTGGTCGCGCTCTGTGTCCTTGTGCTTTGGTCTGATCTTGTTTCAGCTTCAACATGTCTTCTTAAACCAATTGCACATGGTCATTTGTGGAACTTTCCAGAACAGGATATGGATACTACCTGAAATAATTTGCGTGCTTGGCAAATGGTATTAAGCAGATTAAAAAAAACTCGTTAGTTACTCCTGGGGCGTGAACACACACGATCTTTGGACTCTGTTGCTCTTGCCCACTCATCCCTTCCTCAATCTAGACAGGAATAAGGTATTAATGTTGCAGAGATTGCAATGAGGTTTTTGGGTGATCCATCCGTTCATCGGATTTTGAAAATTATTTTTTGTTTTATTCCTTATTTGATGCTGAACAAGTTTGTAATTTTTTTGTATCTGCTACGGTTTAGAAGATACGATTTGCATGTTGACAATACTGTAAATGCCACCATGGGAAAGAGCACCCTCAACTTCTATTCACTCACTTTATTGGAATTTGCATGACTACAATTGTATCCAAGGTAGTAGATACTACATTTGTATCCATGGGTTACTGCAATGATTTTTCCTTTTTATCTTCAAACATATTGGATCTTACAGGGTGATTCAGTCAATTTCTGACCATTTCAGTACTATGATGTATTGACCCATTAATGTTTACAAACTTAGCATTTCAGTATGATATTTTAGGCAGTTCGGAGTTTTTATTCCCGTGGAAAAGTCTTGATGATATGCTCAATGTGGCCACCACGAACGTTTTGAAGTTGTTCATAACTCTATCCAGGATTTCTGCATCCACAAGGGTGCAGCAGTCGACGATGCTTTGTCGCAGCTGGTCTAGGGTTCTTGGTGCTGTAGTGAACACACTGTCTTTAAGGAACCCCCCAGAGATAAAAATCACATGGGTTTAGGTCAGGACTCGTAGGGGGCCAAAGAAAGCCACCCCCGAATCGATCTGGAAACCTGTTTGAAATGACACGATTTCCGAATTTCTGATTGAGAAAGTCTAGCACTTCATTAGTGGTGTGATGCCTAGCCCCATCCTGTTGAAACCATTGATGTCGAAGCGGTATACGCCTCCTTCGCAGCTCGGGGATGAAGAAGGTTTCCAACATGTTAAGGTAAGCCTGTGACGTTACGGTGCCCTCAAAAAAGAACGGACCAATGATGCCTCTTTTGGAAATCGCGCACCAAGCTATAACCTTTCGTAGATGAAGAGGTGACTTATGGATCTCATGAGGGTGCTGGGAACCCCAAAAACGAACGTTGTGTTTATTAACGTCACCTGACAGATGGAAGAAGGCCTCATCTGACACCCACAGGTTGTCCACAATGTCCTGATTGGCTTCCATTTCTGCTCCAAACTCCATCGCAAATTGTTGTCGCTTCTGTCTTCCAGTGTCTGTTAACTCCTGATAAACATGGATCTTATACGGGAACAGGTGCGAACATTTTCGACAACTTCGGCCGTTCGAACACGAGCTTCGCTCCCGCCTTTTTTCTTGCCTTTAACACATCCAGTGGCACGAAATTGCTTGACAAAATCCATGATTGCTTGCCTGCCTGGTGCGTCTCGACACTTCTACTCCTTCCGGAACTTTCTTTGCTCGGTTACAGGTGATTTTGTCTCGAAATACCATTCGACAACCTTGCATTTCTGCTCTGTTGAAAAAGCGGGCGCCATTTTTCAACAATACAAACTCCAACTATTTAGAAATTCGATATGGCGCTCATATTCTTTCAATTGTTTATCCCTAATGCACGTCATTCGAGTGAAATGGTCAGAAATTGACTGAATCACCCTGTAGTTGTTTTTAAATGTAAAGGTCCATCTGTTTATATTTTCCTTTGTATGTAGTAAGAATAAAAATTTCCATTCGCTATCTTTTATCTTCGGAAAGATATTACTCAAAGTTTACGTAAGCATGTATAGTCCTCATCAGATAAGTTAAACCTCGATCTAGAAAGTCTAGGATTATTCTTGAAGCATGTATAGTACTTCATCAGATTTTTTTTCATCCTTTTGCCTCCCATTTTAGCTTCAAGAATAATCCTAGATCTTCAAGGCCGAGGTTTAACTTATCTGATGAGGACTATACGTAGCTTTGAGGAGGAGGAGGAGCAAGAAATATATTATTGGAAATGCAAGCCTGATCGACTACATGGAATCCTGCACATAGAAAAATTATAGCCAACTGATAACTTAAGCACTACCTAGTGAGGGTGCCCCTCGACCCGGCCATTGCTTAGCTGGAACATGTTAACATTCAGTAGGTGCTGAAAAGTGAAATAAGACCCTAAAATTTAGTTTTTCTTCAAGCTAACTACCATCCATAATTCTATTAAACAAAAGGGTATGATAACAACGGGAAAAACTATCATGTCCTAAGCAAGTGTTTAATAAATAAAACAAAATAGCCGGAAACTGTGGACACCAATATACAATATCGGAATAAAAGGAAAACACAAATCTACAAAGATTTTTTTTATTTTTTTTAATATTTTTTTATATATAATATAATATAAAAAAAATGAAATAAACAAACTCTTTGTGGATTTGTGTTTTCCTTTTTATTCCGATATTGTATAAGTGTTTAATAGTTAATTTAGGATTGCCCCTGTATGAAACCGAAGTAGATTTGCATTTTCATAACCAACATGTGAAGAATTACATTATGTAATTGAAAAAATGCGAATTTAATTGCTGTTTATTAGCTTCTTCAAAGTTTATCGAAAAAAAAGTTGTTCAATTTATCAAATAAATTAATTACAATTAAGGACTTAACATGAGAAATAAAACTCACACATATTCATCAACTACTACTTAACCTTAACTATTACTCGGAATAAATACAGGGTGACCAGAAAAAACTGATAACATTTATATACATTTATAACATTTATAACATATATATACATCACCGCAAACAAGCTTCTGTCAACGGGTAATGATAAAGTACACCTTTCTCAGAAAACATATTTAAGCTTTTTAGAAGTGGCCTCCTGCCGCTTCAGTATAGAGCCTCAAACGCTTTCGAAAATTTCCGGCCAAACGCTGCAACTCATCTATCCGGTCCCATTCCCGAAGCAAGAAGTTCTCATGACACTCAAAGGGGGATATTGAGCGATTGCGATCTCGAATTGCGTTTTCCTAGCCCACGTAACGTCAAAATTTCTTCACGTTGATTAGACATCTTCGTATAATTTGTTACAATTGCGTAATAATTATGGAAAAAAATTTACGTGCATTACTTCTAATACCCAATTCATCTATCCTAAAATCAAATTATGAGATGATCCAAACGAGTTTTTTTCTGGAAAGAGTGCAATGTTGTTATCAGTTTTTTCTGGTCACCCTGTGATAACAATCAGTTTTTGGCATAAAATATCTTCATTTACACAAAACAGTTTTTTTCTTCTTCTTCTATGTACATATCATGCTGCTGAATAGAAGAACAAAAGATGATATTTAGTCACAGTGATGAATCAAGAAGACGAGAGACGGCGAACCAACTTACTCAATCGTCGGCTTCAATCTCGAACGTCGGTGCTTAGTCGTTCATAAATGCAGATGTAATTAAACGTTACATTCTCTCGTCACAAATTTCATAAACTGTTCACATATGTCGCTGCACTTTTCTCCGCGATATAGCCTGTTAAGAACTACTCCAACTACAAACAAAAGGACAATCCACACACAGATGAAGACATACCACCAGATATCCAATTCTGAAAAAGGAAAAATTAATACATTTGTTTTACTATCCCTTTGGGATGAACTTATTACTACTACTACTACTACTAATAATAATAATAATAATAATAATAATAATAATAATAATTAATGTAATTTATTATTATTTATGTAATTCTAAATTAGCAAAATAAAAATAGTAGATAATGCTTTTATTTTAATAGATATTTTTTACACGATGATACTTTTTAATTTTCTTTTTGCAACAAAGCTTTTATTCTGTGAAAATGCGTTTCGGTCTTTAGGCTACACCATCTTCAGTTCAATACAATCTCTGACTAATATGAGAATTATATTTTGAAGAGGGCAGGGCCCCATGTTCTCTCCTGTTGGCGCATCAGCGGTTCCAATACGAAGGGACTCATAAGCAAATAAATACAGTAATACAAATCTTATCATAAGATGATTCACAATACAAATGATATAATTTAGTAGATCAAAAAACGTTATACAATCTACAAATTGTACAAAAGTGGCTATACAACCAGTAAACGGAGTTTTATGAACGAGGTGTTTTGAATCTGGTGCCACGATGGGAGAAATATGTCGAGAGACCTGGTGCATATGGATGCGTTGTTAAATTGATCGCTCAATGGGAAAGCTGTTGTTAAATTGAGCGCTATTTCGTTTTGGTCTCGTTTAGGCTGATCGCTCACGAGTAGTGCTGAGCAGGAAGAAACGTCGCTCAGTTTCGCTCAGGGATTTACAAAAAGAAGAAGGAAAAAAAAAAAAAAAGAGCGCATAGCTTATTTCCTTGTAAGGCTATGCGCTCAGTTTTATCGTCCTTAAAGGCCAGTTTCCATTTAGCGTCGGTTCGGCGTAGGTTAGGCGTCTGCGTCTTTTTTTAGAATTTTTGAAAAATGCATTCGTTTTCCAATTAGCGTCTGTTAAGCGTCTGCGTCGGTTCGGCGTCGGTCACGCGTCGTTTCAAGATCTGGCATGGCTAGATTTTGAGGCGTCTTTTTCAGGCGTCTTTTTGATCTAGCCAATCAGGTGCGATCTATTTCGCTATGGATTCTGGGTAGTTGTCTTCGCCGATTCAGATGGAGAATCATGGCTGCCGTAGCTGCTGTTCGCCGACACGGGTTCTCGCGACTTTTCCCTCGTGAATTTATTAATAAACAGGTTATAAAAATTTGGTGAATCATATATTTATTAAGGGTTAATTTTAACTATCCGCACAAATCGCGAGTGAAATCGCAAACGCAAGTCTCACTCTCGGCCCTACGGGCCTCGTTCGTCAGTGTTTTCCGTTATTCGAACGCCAGTCCCACTCTCGGCCCTGCGGGCCTCGCGAGTCACTGTTTTCCGTTACTCGAACGCCTTCGGCGTTCTGTCTACGACGTCCCCCTCCGGGGGCAAATAACTGATATATACCCCAACCTATTTGGTTACAGAGGGCAGTTGGTTTCCCCCCGGCCGGTTACAGGAATCGCGACAATTCAGTTTGCGGAATCAGTCATCGCGCGATTTGTGCAGATAGTTAAAATTAACCTTATTAAGTAATAAATTCAAAGCGTGAACTTGACTGGAGTGGTTGATATCTTCTTTTTCCATCACCTTGAGAGAGCGACATTTGTTTGCAGCGACTCGACCAATCAGATCAGACCAGATTCAGATAACGGTTGAAAATCGCTAAATGGAAAACGACCGCGCTCGCGTGCTAATCAGGGCGCATCTCACAGGCGACGATTGCAAAAAAGGACGCCGAAGCAAAAAGGACGCCGACGCTGAACCGACGCTAAATGGAAACCAGCCTTTATCCTCAGCGCTGCTTATCCTCTAGATGACTTAGGTTTCTTGTAACTAGGTTTCATCTGGCTTCTTGCCTAGTTCAGTGTACTTCTCCTGGTTACTTCCTGGATGAGTATGGCAGTGAAAGCGTTGCTTTCGGACCGCTCGTTTCGTTTTGCCTGCGCTGTTCGATTGTCGTGTTGATAATCACTCACTGATGAAGGAAATTTGGTTTCCGAAATGTACATCTGAGTCAATAAAAATTATCATGTGGATTAGTATACTCAGTGTTCCTTTAATTAGTAGATTGCCTGAAAATTCCCATCAACCTGTTTGAAAACAAATGAATCATGGGAATTAATATCATATTGTTGCTAAAACGAGCAAGACTATAATGATGAGATATTATGCAGATGTCTTTGTTTTCAGTTGGGCAGTGTGGAATGGAGTTAGGAGGTAAAAATGTAAACAAAACGGAAATAATCGAACTTAAAATCGGCATAATTATAATTATAATATACAACCTCTGCTCTCCCATCAATATTCATAAACAAATAGATATGTTTTGAAAAAAATTGCAAAAAAAATGGCTATCCAAAACAAATTCTGAAAAAATGCGTCAACGAATTTTTACACAGTCCAAATAGGAAAAATATGAATCCTGTGGAAAATAATCAAACGGATAACAAAATAGAAAAAATTAAATTCTCTTTTCAATACCACCATAAACTAAATCGTGACATTAAAAAATTCTTCAATGATATCGGAAGTCCAACCAGTATTTCGCATTCCAAACTCTTTTCAACAGCCTAGTCAAATTAAACACTATCACCTCCAGTCCCGGAAAAAAACTCTGAACTCATTTACAATATACTATGCTCACAATGCAACAAGTCGTATACAGGTCAGACAAAAAGACAATTAGAAACACGTATACAAGAACATAAAAAAAAGCATGCAGAACAAAAGATATCAACAATCCCATTGCTCTCCATGCTTACACAAATGATCACCCAGTAGCATGGAACCAGGTAGCTATATTAAAGAGAGAGCAAAATTATTTAAAAAAAGAGTGATCAAAGAATCAATTTACATAAAAAAAGATAATAACAATTTGGCAAGTTGTTCTTATCAAATCCACCCAAATTGGCAATTAATTTTATAATTCAA
>JAHWFO010047825.1:3644299-3659878 GCA_023313115.1 Rhysida immarginata | reverse complement strand
GGATTAATTGTAAAGTGTAGTCTTACTTAGAGCCGGTTCATTTGGGTATTTCCTTACAGGGATTGCTATAGAAAAGAAGATAAAAACGTAATAGTTCGTTTAAATGCGCTTTAAATAGCTCATTAAGGTCATTCATTAGTAGATAGATAGAATGATTCAATAGGTAGTTAATTCACATAGTTTGTTTTATCTGTTTGTGTAACAGCAATGAACGTTGACATAAGGAAAGACTCTTCATGAAAGGCGATTTTTCATGAGGAGACTAGATGAAGTAAACCTCATACTTCAAATACCTAGTGACCCACCATTCTATTATTATCGCACAATATAATTCAAAGTCATAATCAGTTTAATGTGTATATTATTTCATTCAAAATTTCCCATTTACAATTAATATATGGTGAATGCAAAAACACTCCTTGATTACAAGTAGTTATAAAATCAAAACTTTTGGAATATTCGTCGACACTATGGCTACAGCTGCATCAACATTTAGTTAGCAAAAATAATCTGAGTGAAAGATTACATCAGTCATTAAATTATTTCATTAAAGCAATCAACAAAATCGGAACAAATTGATTAAATGATAGATTGTTTGGTCAACTTTGCACTGAAAATTATGAAGATTTCACTCGTTTGTTGCTTCATACAGAAATACGTTTGACTATCAAAAGGGGCTTGTTTGGGTCGATTTTATACACTCTTTGACTCGGTGCTCAATTTCTTAGAAACCAAAAATGAAGCTTTACGAATAAACTTGATTGATTCCATAACGGACATTTGCTTATTTGACCTACTTGTTTCATAAATTTAATGAAAGCAATCTACAGCTCCAAGGGGATGAACTGAATTTCTTCAAAACAAACTGTTATTTCAACGTTTTTGGCTAAACTTCTTCTGTTCAAGCAAAATTTAGGACAAAATGCAATTCAGCCAATTTCCCAATTTATCATCAGTAGAGAAATGTGAAGATCTGCTTATCTATTGTCAAGACTTGGAGGCTGTCCACAGTGACTTCAAACATCACTTTGACGATATTCTGCAAATGAACATACCCGATTGGATTTTGGACCCTCAGCAGAATCTCCCCACTTACAAGAAGAACTCATAGAATTGACATTCAATGAAGAATTGAAATTTAAATTTAAAGAGGGCTACCAAAAATTTTGGCTTCAACCGCAGATTCCTGCACTGCATCCCGGCTTATGGAATGTAGTTCCAAACTTTTTATTGCATTTTCTTCGTTGTATTTAGTGGAACGTGGATTCAGTGCGGCCACTATGTTGATTACTAACAAAAGAAACCGACTGCAAATAGCTAATCGTGGTGATCTACGAATTATGCTAACAAAAATGAAACTTGACGTTACATTAATAAATTGATAGAAAGGCACCAGATTCATCTGTCTCTTCAGTTTGTTTGGTTTATGTGATTTTTTTCCATGCATGTACAAATAAATCTATGTTGTGAAAATTAAGTTTTGTTTTTATCATTTTATAGTTTCTGAATGATTCCTGGTTGGGTGAGCGGTAAGCATTTTTTTTTTTTTTTGAATAGTGGGCAGTGGGCCCAATAGCTAAGAAATTAGTTTTAATTCTGAACTATGCTCTGTCCAACGAAAATTTGACAGGGCATGTCCAATTATATTTTCAATGTCAATTGTTAGACATTGTTAGTTTTATTTTGCAACAATGTCCAACAACTGAATTCGGAAGTTTAACTGGACACGATCAGTCAAACTTTCGTTGGACAGATTATAACAAGAAATTTAAAAATATATCCTTACCCTCATTTTCGTCAATCATAATGCTCCTATTCTATTTAAGGTAACGTAATAACATCGAAATGAAACATGAAACAACTCGCTCATTAACAAACTGCTGTTCTCAATGATGAAAGTGATAACCAGAATACAAACTCGTGAATCGTAGACAATCTGAAATAAGTTGAATGTTTGATTTAAAAAGTAACTCTTCAGTTGAACTTTCTTTTAAGCATAAGAAAAACGAATATTTTATTTTCTTTCCTGTTTTTCATCAATTATTTAAACATCTGAGGTTTGGCGTGAGAAAAATCCTCTTAGATCATTCTTCACTTACTTTCAGACGAATATTTTATACTGTTGCTTAATTTTATATATGGCGCTGTTAAACTTATCTTATCTACAAAATTTCCAATGCCTGAATAAATTTAAATGATTTAATATGAATTACCTGAAAGGACGAATTTAAAAAATGTGTTCCCTATGAAAATAAAATTAATATGTACGCAAGTTAAAAGCACATTGAAATGTTACATTGTTTAAGTAATAAAGGTACATAGAAAGCTGAGAGCCAACATATTACTCCCTATTCCACAAATTAATTTCGTAACATTTAATCAATCCTTGATAAAACGGTGATAAGCACAAAACTCTGATTCATACGGAATTTAGTGATGAATTGTCGTTATAGATAAAAAAAACAACAAAAACAAACAAACAAAAAAAAACCCAGAAAACTTACCAATTTTTTAATGCTAATAGTTTTTATTACTGTTAAAGAATTCTTTGGTTCATTCAAGCCTTATTCAAGCGAGCGTGATAACTGTTTTGCTAGAGTGAAAAATCTACTATGAAGTTTCGTATCAAGCTTAAAGGAAAGAAATTTCCTATACGAACGGAAAAAGGAAATCATGGCAGAGGGAACTGTAATTAGCCTTGGGTTACGTGGAATTAAAAAGTTTCAAGTTTTCTGAATTCTGGCATCCTTGAGTTCCTTTATTAATGACGTGAACAAATGGTCAGCAATGATAACAAATGTCATATAAGATAACATGAAATATTAATATGCTTAATTTATCTGAGCTATAAGTTAAAATGAATTTTTTAAAAAGTAACAAATACATAATTTGATCAAACAAAAATATTCTTTTTCCAACGATGTCATTTATTATATCTGGACAATTAAAATTGGAATATACATGATGTTTACAAACTCTGTGTACATGCAGGTGTAACATAAAGATTCATCACATTTCAATCGTATATACCTCGGCAACCTTGGTGGCAGGTCAATGAACCGCATTTGAAAGATGGGAACGTCAAGTTTTTGTTCAATGCTGGTAGAAGTCTCTAAGGTGCATCTGGAGGACGTAGGGAAGTCCCGTCAGTTACTGTCAAGATGGCGGACGCACAACACAAAGCCTTTTTGTGCCACCTTGATCCCCAGACCTCACTGTTTGTGACTTCTTCTTGTGGGAATACGTAAAAGACCGTGTTTTTGTGCCCCCTTTCCCAGACCTGCCAACTCACCCGGATTTTGACAATCTCACCTGGTCACCCGACGGATCGTAAAAATCTCCCAGCGAATAGTACTCTTAAAAGAACCAGCAATTTCGTCAGCAATTTTTATTTTGGAACACTATCTAGTCTTCTTACAGTTAGATTTGCTTGTCCAGAAAGAGAAGTACCATTGTCAAATCCTCGGAAGGGAAGACTCGCTGAAAATTGCGATTCCGAGGATTTAACACGGAGAAGGCGAAGAAAGAGAGAAGCTGCCACCTCCGACTGGAATGGACCCGTGGAGGAAAGAGCAGAGCAGAAGAAGAAAGGCAATTGGATGATTCACTGCGCAGAATCGGCACAGAATCCTCCAAAGGCGAATAAAGGAAGAGCACGGGCCAGAAACATCGGACAGTAAGTGATGGCCACTGGATGAGCAACCAAGCAGAAGTCGACCCAGAGTAGTTAACGGTGCCCTCGATTGTGTGAGTGAGTGATTTGGACTTTGAAATTTTTCAGGCAGCAACCATCCAACCAACGCGTGCGTGAGTGACTTTTTGTGTTGAACGACCCTCCCCCCCTCGATGGTGATGATGATGATTTCAGATGGCCCCTTCCCCGTAGGGGCATTCATGAAGGAGTTGTATGCTAAGACGCATATTCCTCCTGTTTTACCGTCTGGCGACTCCGCCGTTTCAGTTCTGCAGCTTTATCCCCGACGGAGTTGAGGATGCTCTGCCGACAGCACAACGTGGCAGACAGAATTGTGGCTGCTGATTATGTAAAGGTAGGACAGACCACCGTCCAACTGATTCATGCAGACCTCGGACATTTGTCAATTCTCCACTGATGGAGGAATCATATCTGAAGAGCTAAATGTCCAGCTATGGGGAGGTGCGGAAGGTTTCTTATCCACAACACCCGGATTCTCCCCTGCAAAGGACGGGTGACATCGTTCTGGACATGAAGCTTCAGAGGGTCATTCCCGACGGCCTTGTGTTGTACGGAGAAAAAGTCTCCGTGTCCTACAAGGGGCAGAGGCAGTGCTGCTGGTACTGCAAAAAGCCGACCCATGTGAGGAGAGATTGTCCTCTCCTCAAGAAATGTGAATCATGTCAATCCATCGTAGGCAAATACCACCATTGCCCGGAGAGGACCCCTGCAGCACCAGCAGCTCCGCCGTCGACATCAAAGGGAATGTCACCCCAGCAGTCAGCAGTGATAACATCGCCGGAGGAAACATCAGTGTTGTGCAGTGACACTCTGCTTTCATCTCCTCCTCCTCAGAAACTGAGTGCGACGTCAACTCCACCACCTCGTCCGAGGGAGGAAATGCCACCTCCACCTCCCCCCCCCCTGCCTCCAGTGGCTTCGAAAGTGGTCTCCTCTCCACATCCATCAAGCGATATCTCGATGGTTGAGGAGGCAAGCTCGGCAGCAGAAGACGACGCAGACGCTTCATTGTGTTCCGAATCAGTTTTTGTGGAGGAGGAATTTCCAGACCTTCCATCGGCAGCACAGACTTCGATGTCACAGCTGCTGCCGCTGCAGACAGACTGCACATCTTCTCCGGCCAGATTATCATCATCTGTTGGGAATACGAACCCATCAGTGGCGAAACGGCGGGATCATCTTGCGTCGACCAAGAGTCCTCGCAAGAAAAAGAACAGACGTCATCACAGCAGAAGGGATGGGACTACTGCCTCTTCTTCTACAGAGCGAGACAGCTGCGCAGACCATCAGCGCAGCCATTCTTCTTCCTCTTCGAGTCGGCCACGATCTCCAAGGCGGAAGAATTCAGAGCCTCCATCTGAGAGGCTGAAGTCTCTGGATAACACAGGTCAGTCTTCGAGATCTTAAATCCTCAATGAAGGTCATCTCACTGAACGTGCGTTCTCTTGGCTCTTCTATAAAGCAATCGGTTCTATCGACTTTCATTGCCCTGTACAGACCGGATATTCTCTTTCTACAAGAGGTGAAGTTAGCCCCTTCGCAACAGTGCTATAATCTTCCCGGTCTTCGCCGCCAATATCCATGCGGACAGTTTTTTATAAACTCCTCGTCACCGTATGGGCAAGGGGTTGCTACTATCACATTCAATCCCTCCATTACGGTGTCGAATTGTGTATTTGACGACGAGTGCAGGGTAATTGCAACGGACATTTCATCATCTGGCATCGAGTTCCGATTGCTTAATGTGTATGCTCCATGTGCGGCGGTAGAGAAACGGATTTTTTTTCAGTGATATTAACAACTTTTTGTGCACAACTTTGCCTGTAGTGATTGCTGGGTACTTGAACTGTTGTCCAGACGACTGTAACATCTTTTCGTCTGGGTATGTGCATCGTTTGTGCCAGCAAAACGCATTATTCGATCTTTGGACACACCATCCACAAACTGAACAACCTGGGTTCACTTTCCATCAAGGACCCTTTGTATCATCAAGACTCGACCTGTTTTTGATTGATAATGCGTTTGCTGGTACATCTGGTAAAATGGAGGTCATTCCATGCTCATTCTCCGATCATAGTGCCATCATGTGGTCTTGGAACCCTCCTTTTCCAGCATCAGCTGCAGGCAGTAATCAGCATCGCAATTGGTTCCTAAACGTTTCTCTACTTGACGAAGAAGAGTACAAGAGTATGTTCGTTCAGTTTGTGGAAAAACATCTCCACAATGTGCCTCCTAAGTTAGAGATGTGGTTAGTAATAAAGACTAAAAATCAAACGCTTTTTTCGGAAGATTGGGTTGGACGCTGCTAGACGTCGTCGTCGTCATCTCCTCATTTTGCAAGAAATCCTGCGTCTCCTCCGTTGTTCTACCCCTAAGGAGGAGTTTGCTGATGACATACGCCAGGTGAAGAGTGAGATCAGTGCTCTAATGATCCAAAGAGCTGCCGGCACCGCACTCAGAGCCAAACTAACCTGGGCTGCGGATGTCAGGAATATGTCATCAGCCGTGTTTGCTGAGGAGAGACGAAGGGTCAACAAGAAGTATTGCCGTCGTTTGGTAGTGGATGGTAGGCTGACTCCGACATCTTATCAGTTTTCCACTCCCACTTTGCATCTTTCTTCGACAACCCAATCGTTCCATCCGATGCCACGAAGAAGTGGATAGAGGCACTAAGACCTTTCTCGGAGGATACTGACCTGTGCATTACCCGTCCCTTCACTGAAGATGAAGTAAAGAAGTTTCTGTTGCGGGATGGCCGCCGTGGGTCCAGTCCGGGCTTAGACGGCATCCCGTATTCTTTTTGCATTGCAACTTGGAAACTTCTTGGGCCTTTCCTGGTGAAAGTTTTTAATTCCATCATCCAAGACCCTTCTTCCATCACATCGGAATTTGTTGAAGGGAAGATTATTCTGCTTCCCAAAGTGCCAAATCCAGAACTCGTGACTCAGTGGAGGCCGATAGCCAGTGTTGCCAGATTTAGTAGTATTTTGTAAAGCCCTTGTCCTTTGTTGGACATTGTTAAACAATGCACAAAACAATGAAAACAAGGTTGGTTGGTTGGTTTATTAGAAATTTTGGCGTCGACTACTAAGGTCATTTTGCGCCTTTAACACAAGTTATATCTGTACCAGCCCATAACAAACACAAGCATCCATGCCCACGGCGGGATTCGAATCCACGACCAGGCGTACTCGAGAACTAGAAAGTCTACGCCCTAGCCCTCTCGGCCATCTGGCCGGCATGAAAACAAGGACAAGCGCTTTAAAAAAAACTACTAAATCTGGCAACACTACCGATAACTCTACTCAACACAGATTACAAGGTCTTCACTGGGGTTCTCCAACAACGACTTAAATTGTTCGCTGAGGAATTTTTTGACCTGGGACAATCCTGCTCGATACCATCACGGCGAATGACTGATAATCGTATTGCTATCCGATGTGTTTTGGAAGAAGCGCAAAGTCAACAGCAAACACTTGCTATGTCAAGTCTTGACCAGGAAAAGGCCTTTGATAAGGTGAACCATGAATTTCTCTTCAAAGTGTTTCATCATCTTCATCTTCAGAAATTTGCTGTGATAATCTCTGCATTGTATGCTTCGGCCACATCATGTGTGGCGATTAATGGCTCCACTTCGTCCTTCTTTGTGCTGTCAAAGGGTGTTAGGCAGGGGTGTCCACTTTTCCCCCTCCTGTACATCTTTTACTTGGAGCCATTACTTCAGCATTTAAATCGCCACCCTGATGTTCGGGAATATGAACCACCAGTAGCGTCGATCAACATTCGGACGCTGGCTTATGCCGATGATGTGGTGCTCTTCGCATCTGACGCATATTCCCTGAATATCTATAAAGTCACCGTTGATTGCTTTAGGTTTTCGACGGGGAGTTCCGTCAACCTCGTCAAATCTAAAGGCATCGCTATTGGAAAATGGACTGCCGACGATCTAAATAATTTTGCAATAACATGGTGTGGCCAAGTGACAGTGTTAGGTTACGTCTTTTCCTTTCTACCGAAAAGTGACTCGAGCCACTGGCAACAAGTGATAGATAAATGTGTCTCTCACCTTGGCAAGAATTTTCGTTTCTCAACTTCAATGCTTGTCAAGATGAGGTTTATAAAAACGCATGTGTTGCCTATACTTACTACTAAGTGCCTATTCACCTTGCCATCTCATCGGCTTCTCGAAAAATTACGTAGAGAAATTGTGAACTGTGTGTGGGGAAACAACATTCGACGTCACCCACTTCGCTCTGCGTACCTTTTTACCCCATTTGAGGGAGGGGGACTTGGATTGCCCAATCTGCGATCTTATTTTCAAGCAGCTAGAATGGCTGCTATGATCCGGGTGTTTCTTCTCCCTCCTCCGATTTGGGCAAACTTTGTATTTCTTCACCTGCGTTTCTTTTTAAAGGTGAATAGGCTACCGTTATCCACTTCATTGCCAGTGGTTACGACCTTCGTTCAACCGAACTTTACAAAGAACTTTCAACTCAATTTGGTGGCATTCATTCCCCGATTGCGACAATTAGATTCCCAAGAGTGGGGTCACTTAAAGCTCTCTTGGTTTTTCCAGCAGACCAGTCTGAGTGAGATCACCGACATCTTCCACGAGCATTTTGAAAGCAATCAAAACGATTGCGTTTGAACGATCAGTATTCAGCTTCCAATGGAGATTGCTGCACCAGGGGTTCATCACTCTTCAACGTATACACCTGTGGAAAGTGGTGAGGTCTGCTGGTTGCTTAGTATGTGGTGTTGAGGAGTCCGTCCAACACGTGTTCTAAGAGTGTCCATTCGCTCAGTTCATCTGGGATCGCTTCAAGTAGTATTATGACCTGAAAAACTTTTCCTATTGTTCTGTGCGATTTCTGCTTGACGAACCATATAAATTGGACGTAGCTGTGCCTATTATGTTTTTAAGTAGAGAAGTGTGGTGTGCCCGCGTGGAGAGATCCATGAGGCACGTGGTATCATCAACATCAGTATCTGCGCCTTCTGCAGTCTGGAAAAAGGCAGCTTTCCATCTAAGGTCCTTTCTTCAGATTGAGTGGCTACGGCTAGGTCCTCTGGTATTTAAACGTAAATTTGCAACATCGAAGCGTTTATGCTCGGTCGTCGGAGGGGACCGTTCTTTTCTCTTTATCTTCCTGACCGAGTTCTAATGATTCGTCGGATTTGCGGATGGACTTCATTCTGAGGCGTTTTTAAAAGTGTAGCAGTCCGTTAAGGGCTGCACGAGCTTTTACAGCATGTGCGCCAGATGTCTGCCATTAAGATCTCAAGTTTAGGCATCTGCTGAGGCAATAAAATCAGCCTTAGCTCCAACAGCAGCAGAAGTCGACCCAGTTCCAGATTCGAAAGGCAGCCATGGACCTCGCAATAGCCAGTGGAGAAGTCGTCGGAAACTAAAGGACAGTAAGACTGATATTGATAATTACTCTTCTCATGCGTTTTCCGATATCAAGGCTAACAAGTGCGCTGCCGAGGCAAGGAACGTTTCCCGAGGACGCCTAAGGGTGAAAGCCGACCAAGGAGAGCCGAGCCGAAGGCATACCACGAAAGGTCGCAACGAAGGTTCACCTTTCGCCCCGTGGAACCAAGCCGACCTCGACAAGGTACGGAGGAGTGCCCACGCAGAGTCCGACATAAGCCAAAACCACTCGAATCTGGGCCTCAACGAAGCAACGGCGAAAAACGGAGGATATCCGCAGGCGGAGCGGATCTTGGTGCGTCCCCTTCAAGGAGCTTGTCCGAAGCTTCGTGCCCAAGAGGATTAGGATCGTCGCCCAATTCTGCAACACGCCCGAGGACGTCGGATACGGAGCCTATTCGCCCTTTCACGCCAGACCCCACTTTTATTCTCCCGGGGGAGGTGGAGGCATCGTCCCCTTCGCTGACGTGGCCGGTATTCGCGTTGGGCGCCCTAGCGAATGTCCGCCCTTGGACTCGGGACCATCCTCTTCTGGTACCATTAGTATAGATTAGGACTTAGTACTATAATTAATGAACATTAATTTATTAAGTACTTACCTGTGTTCGGCTATCAATTAATCCATGATTCTATTTCAAACAGTTCTCCCGCCACGGTCGATTTACCCTGATAGGTAGCCGCCTTCCGAAAACGCGGTACCTAAGACGTTGGCCACTCCATCACCAGGGAAGAGGGAGAACTGGAAGCGAAGTGATGCTCTTTTGTTGAAATAAGGATACACCTAGCGATCCTAACGTTCGGGACATAAAACGTTAGTCCCTTTAACCTTAAACCCAGAGATCATTAAAGAAAATCTCTGCTTTAACCTCTAACCCAGATATGAAGAGCATTTTTACTTTCGATATGGAAGCGACTAATTGCCTGCCTGCAACTGCTGTCAGTAGAAGCACGATGGAGATATTATACATCTCCATCGTGAGTGCAAGTGAATTTGTGCTGTTTTTATAATATTTATTGATGGCAACGAAAACATGCAGAAATACCAATCGGAAAGCAGGAAGTTAATTCAAAGAGGAAAGTGAAAATAGAATGGAGAGAATAGCCAGGGAGGAGGGAGAACAGCCACCAGTCACGTTATGGAGGGGGTTGACGTAACAGCCGATTAACTCATGTCCCAGACGTTGAGATCAGTGGCGCTGTTTTTATTAACACCTAAATAGCATTGAATCAGTTACGAATTTCGCTTCCCGTTCTCCCTCTTCCCTGCCATCACCTTGTGTGAACGCCATCGTCCCAGGCCTTACCTCAAGCAACGTAGCTTACCTACTCCAAGTCAACGACGTAGCTGGTCCCGGAATTAATCCCAGTGTGATTCAAGGTTCCACTTCACTATTAGAAGACACAGCTAGCGAGTTGGGCTGAAGACTAATGAACTTACCTTATTTATTGATTTGTATTCTCCGTAATTGGAAAAAGTTTATAAATTCTAATTGAATTTTAATTAAAATTGTTCATTCAGTTTCATCCCCCGTTTGCTCTGTTCTTCTTGCTTAAAAATCCCTGACAACCCTGCTTACCATACTTTTGCTTAATCACGGACAAGTGTAAACCTTCAAAAGAAGTAATATAAAAAGGCAAAAAAAGCTACAAGACAGTACAATCAGCTCCACAAGGAGATAAATTAAGGAAATTTATATAAGCATAATTTCAAGATAAAAGATATTTTATAATTTAACCAGTGTTGGCTTCTCATTATTTCGCGTACGGTGTATCTTACTCCCTTAATTATTTTGACTAGTGTATAATATGTAATTATACTTGTGGCATCTAATGTTAAATTATGTCGAAAAGTAAAATTTAAGTGCACAATTTATGTAACAATTAAATATGTTATCGATATGCATATTTTACCCTACTAAATTTACTATCACCCGGCTTTCCTCCAGAAATAGTTGGCAGGTCTGCTCTCCGGCAAATCTGAAGGGGCTAAAAACTCTAATAACAGCTACCATTCGTGAAGTAACTCCATATATGCTTCAGTAGGTATGGGAGGAATTTGATTATCGGCTTGATGTGTGCCGTGCAATAGGAGGAGGACACATCGAACACTTATAAATAAAACTTAAGATTATTACAAACATTTCAATATGTCGCCCATCCTAGATAGTCAAACTTCAGACATTCGCGCTTCCTGATTCACAGATCCGCAAAAACTTCTTTGGAACTGAACTTATTTCCATCCGTGATTTTTTTCGCACATCCCCGTTCATTTATTCATTTTACCTTACTGTGAATGCAAAAGAAAATGGCAGCCAATTAAATGTTCTATGAATTGGTAGGGGTAGCATTACTATACTGTACAATAAATGTGATAGTGACAAATTTGCGTTAGGCGGTACTGTACTATACTTTTACATCAAACATTTGTTGTTGTTTTTTTATGTGTAATGAATTAAGCTAACTTTTAAATGAAATTAAAGTGTTTGGGAGCCTGACTGGGGTCATATTTAGGGTTTAAACGATAGTAATAGACTAATGATTATGCTACCTTCGCACGGTCAAAATCCCGCGGCCATAGAGCAGGCCAGACTAATTATCAAATTTCGAAAAGACATGTTTTTGTTAAATAGGCACAAGGTGTGTTGCCGGCAGGTTCTGGAATCCTTCTCATTCACGACAGGTTCTGGAGGTTCGCGAATGTCCGAGGTCTGACTGTATCTTCATTTTTTTTTTTTTATTTTTAAATCTTTTGAAATATGATGAACCTTTCTGTACACCCTGTGCTTTTAGGTATGGTAGAGGACTTTATTTTGAATATATTTTGCCGATAAACTGGAGGTCTCAAATGAATCCTTGACACATAAAAAAAAATATCAAATATTATACATACTGTACAACGGCTGTCTGAGACTTGCTCATACTATTGTCTCTGTCGTTAATGTATTTCGAGAAAACGGAAGAATTAGAAAACTCGATACAGATGGTCACAACGTTTTTGATAACCAAATACTACATCTCTGTAAAGTTACAAAACGTGTTCAAACTGTTGACCATGAGCAGCAATGCATGCCTCACATCCTCTTTTCATTGAATTTCTGACATGGCCGAATCCACAGGATTTAGGACATCGTACACCACATTCTTCAGATGAACCCAGAAGAAATCTAAAGGATTTAGGTCCGCCGATCGAGGTGAATAGCTGTTTGACATTTTCTTTTATGAATATCAGTGTTGCAAAATTATGTTGCCAGGGACAAATTGGAAAATGTTGATTTTTCTTTTGATGTAAAGGATCCAAGAAATTTTCTATCTCTTAAAAATGATTTATTTCGGGGCGCAGTTTGAAAAGTATGCACTAGAAATGCTTGAAAACAAAATTCTTGAAAACAGCATTCTGCAGACTATGAAAAAAGATGCTTACACTTGTATATTGAATTAACTTTTCAAATGCAAACTCGTTTTAAAGTATCTGATTTAGAAAAAAATTGAGCTTTTGAAGTTATGTCATCCCAAAATTGCCATTAGCGGTTAAGAGCCTAGCATTGTATCACTTGCTTCCAAATTCACAAATGTTTTAGTGGACGATCAGTTAGAGAAACTAAACACGGAATGGAGATTGCTGTCAACCTACAAGGACTGTTTTGAAATCATAGAAGATCTACTGCGTTTTGGTCAAAGGTATCAACGGTTAAGGATGGAATGGGAAACTGCATTTGAGGTACTACCTATGTTTATGTGCACACTTCATACATTGCCTCATTCTTTTGCCTTGGTGAAACGAATTTTTTCACAAATGACAATGATCAAAAATAAGTTCAGATCTTCAATGACAAACAGTACATTGAACGGATTGCTCCTTGCCAAAGATTACCTTAATCACGAAGAAGATTTTGCTCCAAATTCAGCTATGCTGATAAAAAAAAATGGAGAAATGGACTATCTTAAATTATCATTTTCTTGTTTTGTTTAATAAATCGTTTTATTTTGATTTAATTCAACGGATGTTCATTTTAGTACTTTTTTCAGCATTTTAGTACTTTTTCATCTTATTTTTGGTACTTTTTGCGAGCGCAGGTGTGGGACCCCTGATCTGCCCTAGCTCTCGGACTATTAGCTTCTCACAAGTTAGCATTAACATACATGTTATATCAAAATTAATACCCATTTTTGAAGCTCGTTAGGCATTAATAAAATAATGAATAAACATAAGTGAAAGATCTGGTTAAACCCTTATGCATGCATTAATTCAGGTAATTCTTCATTGATTGTCAATGTCATTTTATGCATTTAGAAGTTGGCCACGTTCTTCATCTGTATTCACTGACAGCAATGAAATCACAGTTTAAAAACACAGGGGGGGGGGGGGTGAAAACAATTGTATTTTTAATCTGTGAATGAAATAGGTAATATCAGGGGGGAAACCAATCGAATTCATTTTCTGCTCCTGCTCGGTAGTTTCTAAACTATTCCGAGGGGCTTGGTTTTTAACGTTCGTCTTCTAATTCTTGCAGGGTTCTTTGTCTCTTGGTTCTTCGGTAAATGTAATTTTACTCGCCAATCTTATAATATGAGCAATCTTTGCTATATATATTCGGGTTCTCAAAAACGGCTCTAACGATTTTAACGAATATTAGTATGCAGGGGTTTTTGAGTAACAGAAATTCATTGCGCTAGGTCCAATGTCCATAAAAAAAAATCGCTAAATGGCACTTTTCCGGTTATGTAACATATGTGATGCCACCTATGGACAAAGAAATCGTTAGTTTCTATTGAACTATTAAATGAAACTTTTCAATCCTGTTTTTTTCATTGCACAATTATTATTCCTATCAAGAACAGATTCCCCCCTTCATCCATCCCTGTTCCTACTAATTTGTTCATCCGGATATCTTATACTACAATTTGAGCAAACTTATCTTATACTATATACATTCGGGTGATTTCTGATAAATTGGTTGATTCGTGCGCTAAGTATTATTGAATCCAAAACAAGTCGGCTGATAGACGTTATTATGTTCAAAAATATAAAATTGTTTAAGAAGTTGATTTCGAGTACTTCCTCATCTTCCTAAAAATATTCGAACTTTTAAATGTACAAATGATAATATATAATGTCATTGAAACTCGCATGTATCTTTAATATACGTCATTGGTTCCAACAATGATCAAGTCTTGTTTTTCGTTTTATCGCTTCGAATTGACAGAATTTATGTGACTGTTGAAGCCGCACATAAATCCTATTGTTAGACTATAATCAAGAATAGACGGAATAGCCCTATTCCTGCCATCCCGACTTTTATTAATTCGTTATAACTCTTCGAATTTTTTTTCATGGGCAATATTATAAAATTCAATTATTTTTTAAATTTAAAATTTGTCGTGTGAATTATTCAGATAAATACTTCGTTGAGAAGGAACGTACTGATCAATTTATTGAGTGTATCTAAATGTTTTTAGAGAACATGTAATTGAACTTAGAAAAGCAGAAAATAGTAAAATGCGACACCATACATTGTATCTATGATGTATTCACGTATACCACAAACGCACGAAATAGCTCTTAATATTTGCCACTGAATAAAATTAAATAAAACCATTACTAAATGCCATTCCAATCACCTCCCCCCCCCCCAACAAACATGGGTTTTACTCACGCGTTTTACGAGTTGTATGCTCTTATATTCTTTATGCACAAAGTGGATTTCTACTAAATCGGTAACGCTCTAAAAATTTGAAATTGGAATATTTTCTCTATCTTTCATGGTTCAAAAGTTAATGTTCGTAACTTCTCAGCACTTAAACTATGGGCGCGGGGAATACCGTATTTACATAATAGATCCCGATGTCGAATTTAAGCCGAGCCCCCCCCCCCCCTTTTTTTTTTGCATTGTCATCAGAAAAAAAAATTTCAAATTTAAACCGACTTCTAATTTTTTTAATGTCCTGAAGATTATTTAAATCCAGATGAATTTTTTTTTCCTTTTAAATGAATAGACATGGGTACGCCACTGTATATAGTGTAAATGACATCAAGTGATACATTCCACGTACATTTCAAAACAGAATTTATTTACAAAAGTAAATAGCATAAAATAAAAATTAATGAAATTTAAAATGTAATTCTGTTGTTCACATTCTTCATTCTTGAAATTTTTTCCTCCTCTTCTTCCTCCCATAAAATGTCTTCAGGGCCGTCCATATTATTAGAAACACGCTATTTTTTGAACCCTTTAACGATAGATTCATTGGAAATCCCGCTCCATGCAATTTTGCTCCATTCACCTATTGTCTAAAAGACGGTTAACACACAGAACTTTCGTCAGTGGGCATAGACCTACCCAGGAATCGGGATGACAACACACACACAAAAAAAATAAATAAATAAATAATAATAATAATAATAATAATAATAATAATAATAATAATAATA
>JAHWFO010047825.1:3618376-3638781 GCA_023313115.1 Rhysida immarginata | reverse complement strand
ACCGAACAATTCTAGCATTAATTTTTTTTCCTGGAAAAAAAATCCGACTTCATTTCAATCGTTTCTGTGCAAACAAAATTTTTTAAATCTGCATTTGTGTGTGAATTATTAATTTTAAAGTTTTTCCTGACTTTTGGGTCACCTACTATCTGAAGACAATGCCCTGTACATACTTAGAGGGTTCCTTAAACTATGCATTGACGTATTTTTCATTAAATTCGGTTAAACCTTTTTTGGAGACATTAATTTTTTTCGAATAGTTAAGACATGGCTGAAACATTCATTCCAGCAAGCCAAAGACAATAAATTCGACATGGACGGACTCCTCTCTCAGAGTCGAATAACTTTTGTAAATAAATTGTTTGTCTTTGATGAGCCAAGCTTTAAATTGAGTTAAAAAGGTTTTTTTAATTACCATGAAAAAGTGGGAGGCCTGTGCGAATGTACCATTCCAACATTTCAATTTATTTTTTCTTGAATCAACCAATCGTCTCCAAAAGTCGTGACTATTTTTAATGTTTTTACAGCTGAACTGACTCTCGACAACAACTAATCAGCGCTTGAACCCCACATTTACTGAGTTGTCTTTTGTTTTGTTTCTTTTTTCTTTTTCTAATTGAATCGAGTTAAAAAAAAAAAAAGAAACAAAAAGGCTCATGTCATAAGTGTCAGACTGTTGAGTTACGCCCTTTTAAAAACAATCGATTCAAATTTTTCTTTTTTGTCTCTTTCAGTTGTATATCAATAGCGAATACAGGGGAGAGACGGTCTCACTTTCCATATCTTCGCACATAAGAAATGTAAGAAAATTGCAACGTGCTATGGTTCGAGCTTTGACAGCTGGGCCCTCTGACCCCATCCAAAACACGAAATCCGGACCCCTTGACAGTTCGTCTGAACCACTTGGAACCATGGTAGCTACGCCTTTTGCGCTGATATCGCCCCTCTATTATAACCGGTCCATAAGTCTGTCCCCCCCCCCCCTTTTAGTTTTTTGAACCGAAGCAGATATGTCAATTTTGATGAATTCAATGAATAGGAAGTTGTGGGTGGCCTATCCCATGGTGCACTTTTCATCATCTCAAATATGCAAATTAGGACACATTCAAAATTTATCTCAAAAACCGTAAGGGATAGAGAAAAAAAACCCAATTGCAAAAAAAAAAAAACAAAACAAAAAAAAATCATCCAAATCGGACCAACCAATCGCCCACAATCACGCGGTGACTGTTTGTAGCTTACAAACAGTCACACTGCACAAGGAAAACTAAATGTTGATATTTCCGCCATGTAAAGCATGCAAATCAAAAAATTAACATAAATTACCATACTCGCATTTACTTTCATGCGGAAAAGCAAATAAAAGGCATGTTTCAGCACAAAGAAGACACAACAATTCCAGGATGGCAAGCTACAATGTTCCGGAAATGGTCAACATGATCTTCTGATTGTGGGTGATTGGTTGGTCCGATTTGGATGATTTTTTGTTTTGTTTTGTTTGTTTTTTTTATGCTGAACAAGTTTGCAATTGGGTTTTTTCTCTATCCCTTACGGTTTTTGAGATCAATTTTGAATGTGTCCTAATTTGCATATTTGGGATGATGAAAAGTGCGCCATGGGATAGGCCACCCACAACTTCATTGGATTCATTCATTGGATTCATCAAAATTGACATATCTGCTTCGGTTCAAAAAATAAAAGGGGGGAGGCAGACTTATGGACCACCCTGTATATGTGTGTAATATTCTATTCAATCACCCTCCCGCTCTTGAAAAAATTATCGGCACTCCTACCTTATATAATATATACTATCCCTACTAATTTCACACTAGTTTACTATCCTATCATTGTTGTTCATCTGTTTTAAATTTCGTTTCTTTGCTCTGCATTCATTATAACTATGAAATTATTATCTGTTTTAAATTCCCTAATTTGTTAGCCGATATCTTTGATAGCTTACTCGAAATTTTTTTAATTCGTGGATTGTCTCTTATAAATTTGCTTCTATTTTTTTTTTTATAAAAAAATTGCCTTTGTCTCTATATACCTACTTTGCTTTGTCTATTTATTACTTATTTATACACTCCCCCCCCCCATTCCAGTCTACAGTTAAATTAGAAATCCATTTTATATTATATAGTAATTATCTGTGGAAATCCATTCTCTCATTTCATCCCCTACAATAATACTAACAATTAAAACAAATTATTATAATTTCTGAAGCACTTGTAACATGTGTATCGTCTTTATTTATCACAAAATTTTAGTTTTCGAAATGAACATTAACATAAATCATACAATTGTAAAGATTTCCTCGAATTTTTGAAAACCTATAAAATGAAAGTTGCAACATAGTTTTACTTTAGCGTTCTGTTCGAATAAGGAATCTGCTGAGTTGCTAAAAGTGCGTGGATATTTCGTCAAATGCTTGCAACATTCCTTCGGATTTATTTATTAAAGACATGAAAATATAGTGTGTGCTGCGCCATAGGGTTACTATGGGGTAGTTCAAAATGCGCACACCTCAGGGCAGTTGTGGCGGCGGGCACATAGTGGCGAAAATGAATTCGTCGTATTGGGAAATTGTGAAACAAAAATGGGAATAAAAGAGGCTGAAATAATAACAGCATAACTTTTACTTATGCCAGTAATATATACAGCTGAAAACAAGGTTTCACGACTTCGAAGTTTTAGAAAATTGAGAAATTTAAACTGAGAAAATAGTTAAAAAAAATGTTTTTGATTTTCTCAATCATGTAAATTACAGGATTATACTGGTTCTAGTTGTCATCTATTGGCGAATTTATGGGAGGAAAAGAGATATGAATTGACTATAGACATATTGGATTATAATAGGATAATTAATTGAAACTTGACGCGTTAATGATTATACATATCATCTCTTTCACAAAAGACGAAAAAATTGTATCGGCCGAAATGTCTTTCACCCGTTGCACTACAATATCGGCATATTGATAATGTCAGCTGAAAATACTCTCGAAATTTACTTAGCAACACTTGTTTCATTTGCCCCATTTATATCTCTAAATAGCTGAGCGAATCATTTAACGACGTAATATCTTCGAATAATTATAATCGTAGGTAAAAAGTGTTTCCCCTAGATGAGCCGACAGTGGTGTTTAGAAAGCCCAGTGGAAGCTAGTGAGAAAAGTTTATAAGTGTCTCAAAGTCTAAATTAAAAGATAATAAACTTCATTAGTAATAGTATACGTTAAGTTTATTCTCATAGAATAACATTATTAGAAAGTTTCATTATTTTAAATATTTGAAATGAATAGATTGGCATGGACACGTATACCCTCAGCATCCCTGTGAGTGGGGCTTGATTTACGTACCAAAAATTGTCTGATAATGAATTTAAAACATTTCTTATTACATATTCTGCATGTAATAAATCCTTCAATGACAATCACACTAGAATTAAATGTCTACAGCAAAGAAATTTCAGAGAATTGATGTGCTGTAGTATTCGATTTCAAACTTTGTGGCTTTATCGATGATTCTTGCCCCCTCCCCACTGCTCTCGTGACTGCACTACATCTTAAGAATTTTAAACATTAGGCTAGGCATTAAATGTTGTTGAAGAAATTAGTTATTGTATTCTTGTCCAAAATAATGCAGAATTAATCTGATCAATAGGCTTTATAATAAGATTATAATCTTGGAATTTTTGCTTTTGTTTCCTGACAAATCACTGGTTTGATTAATAACCTTTTGAAACTATTTTATACATTTAGAAGTTCTTTCTATTAGTAGCGACGTTATCAAAGAAATCAGATAACAGCTAACAACGTCAAAGCAGGTTTTCATTAACTTTTAATTATTTATTTATAGCAATTGTTACTTATTTAAATGACGAATAAGAAAGTTTTTCTGAGATGGATTTGCTTTCCATCTTTTGTTCATTTTTCGTTTCACATTTTCCCAATAACATGGAACTGAGTGCGTCATAATGTGCTTCGCCCTCACAACTGCCCTGCTGTGTGAGTTCCCTCAACTTCCCGTTGGTATAAATATTGCTACCTTACCTAAATGCTATTATTTCTTCATATTTCGTGTCCCTTATGAACAAATGGTTACTGAAAATTAGCGGAAGAAATGTTTTTTTGCAGTAGATTTCATCTCCATGCATTTCTTCGATTCTCTTGTTCTTCATTAGACAATCAAAACGCTAAATGAAGAGTATACTATATCAAGAACAGATGAAGGAGGGAGGGGTTCCCTCCTTCATCTGTTCTTGACTATATTTAAAGCTTTTGTTTACATTATCATACTGTAGGTTCTTTAATTTTATTTAATTTGTTTGTTCAGTTATTACTATAATATTTAATTTCCCTTTATTTTAAACTATTTCAATTCAAGCAGATAGAAGCTGCGACATATTTCGTGATTTTCAATTTTTAAATGCTTATTGCAAAATTCTTCAAAGACTATTATATTTTTCGCAGTAAAATAAAGGTCGAAATTAAAGCAAACAAATAAACGTTGCAAATCACAGTAACATGAAGATAGAATAGAACACTCTTCCAATCACTTTCATTCTATGAATTTAAAATTTCCATTCTAATATAGAAACAGTTTAAAATGTTTTTAATGAAAAAAGAAAAAAAAAACGCTGTTATTTTGAAAATAAACTGATTTTTCTGAAGGTAAAGCAATTTATTAATTGTGTTCATGGAAAAAAAAAAACAACAATAAAAAACTTTTGTGAAAAAAATTCTCTAAAGAACGTCTCCATCTAAATAGTTCAAGATCTAGTTTATTGTAAATTTAAAAGTAACTTGAAAATTTTGGGAGAGTTAATAGAACGTAATTTTCTGTAAACTGCATATTTTATGATTAAAATATACAGTTTAATGGCAAATAAAATACTGTCGTATGACTATATCGTCAGGAATCTCCCTTTATGTGAATAATAAAAGGCAGCCGCTTGTATAGCAAATGTATGGACGAAGAATGAATCTAAGATGCTTGAGAGTTTGAGCTGATTCTCAATACATATGTGGGGATTACTTTTGTATTCATTGTCATTTGTACATTCTGTAAAGTCTCCCGCTATGCTTGGGCGTATTTGCCAAGAGAAATTCTGGCTAAACTATGGTCTGGTTCGTGCTGCCCTCTTGCGGCAGTCGCTGGGACTACATGTTCCAATCTCAGCTATCATGTCACGTAAAGCTTGAGTTGTTTGAGTAAACATAAACAACCACTTGTTACTTAAAAATTGAGAAAAACCCCAACGAAAAACGAAAACAGAAAAAATAATAAAAGAAATATTAAAAGACACCCTTCCCGAATTACATTGGAACTAGCCACAAAAAAGGTGGCAATACTTATCAAATAAAAATGTCAAATTAATTTACATTTAAAAATGTTTCCATAATGGGCGACATTTCAAAAATATTTCACAAAGTCTTGAAGTGTTGAAAAAAGTTCAGTCCCACTCTTCCAAGAAAGCAGAGTACACCAAAACGTTGAAAATCGAAGTAGGACATAATTTCTCCAGGAGCAGTTCTGAAAAGAACTTTTGTAGAGATCCTGAGAAAAATGTTAAGAAACAAAGCCCATCATGAATAGTTCCAAATTATAAAATATATGCTTAACGTTTTTGAGTGCAATTTTCACTCATCTTCAGAAGCCAGTAAGGTGGAATGTGATAAAACAAACTTAGAAAATTAAAGACAATAAACAGTTCATATGGAACTTAAAAATATCACATTATTTTAAATATACATATACAATTTATGTTGGGGAAAACTTAATTTGACATTTTTATATGTAAATGATTTGATAAGTATTGCCACCTTTTTTGTGGCTAGTTCCAATGTAAATAGGGAAGGGGTAGGGTGTTTTTTAATATTTCTTTTATTATTTTTTCTGTTTTCGTTTTTCGTTGGGGTGTTTCTCAATTTTTATGAATAAATTGAGTGTGGAAAAAAAATATAAGTCTAGAAATTTTCCCCAACATAAATTATATATGTACACTTGTTACTTTCTAGGAGTCTTGCGAACAAAATAGAATATGAATATAGAAACATAATTTGCACTAATTTCTATAAAACACTCGAATTGCCTAACAATTCATTTGAATCAATCTCACCATTATTTTTCCGAGCACTATCAAAATAAAAGTAGTGACACCTGTCCAAGGCGAAAAAGTTTCCCGATCCGGTGAAATTTTGTCTCGGACAGATTCACTGTATTTATTTCAAAAATTCATTTGAAAATACATACACCCACTTCTGTTTTTACACGAACTATTTTTACACGTTCTTGATTTAGCACGAATTGGGGAAAAAAAATTATTCTGATTTAACACAACTTGTTTTGATCTAATACGAGTAACCCAAACTTCGTGGAGAAAAAAATCATCGCAATTTTAGTTTGTTAAATTGTATGACTTTAATACGAAATTTGTTTTGTCTACCGTTTGAATTTGTTTAAATTTCTTAATCGCTTCTTAAACTGGACAGAGTGGTAAGACCCTGAAAACCTTGAAAGTTTAATTATAACTACCCTGTATATGTGCATTCTGTATAAAATAAGCGATAATTTTCTGACTTGAGTTTTCCTATGGTACATTGTATTATTTTGCTGATTTTTTTTAAATCTCTCAAACACATCTCTGTTTTACCGTAGGTACAGTATATTTTATACACGTATTCTTTGGGAACTTATCTATTGTGCAAAAACGGGAAATTGAGTGTAGTATGTATATAATCGCGTGTCCTTTTTATGATGTGTGTATTTATTTTACCAATATAGTAATAATTCTTGTAGTCATTTAGCAATAGAAGTTAGTAGCAATAATTGCAGCAGTTATAATTGCACCGGACGTTTGCATCCGGTGCATTTGCATCGATTATTTCTTCGGGGAAAGTTTCATTCCACAATCTTGACTTTTGAGGCCGGGAAAAATTTTTATTTTTGTCCTTAATACGAGGGCATATTGAAAAGTAATGCCTCCATGGCTGTAACTTTTTTTATTTTTTAACCGATTTTCAAAATTCTTTTTGTATCTAATACTTACATTTGTCCTCTATGTAATGCACTATTCACTTTTCGACATAGTCCCCATCCCTTTCCACGCATTGCGCCAACGCGTGACTAGTCGGGTGAACCCGTCGGAGAGGAATTCCGGGGTTGTTGTCGACGCCAAAACCGAACGGCAGGTTTCACCTCGTCGTCAGAACGCAACTCATGCCCCTTAAGGTGCTCTTTCCTCTTTGGGAAGTGGTGAAAGTCGCAAGGTGCAAAGTCTTTCATTTTTGAACTGCAGTTTTTCATCTTTGAACTGTAGGCTCTGCAACCCCCTCTGATGTGTGGCGATCGTGTGCGGACGGGCGTTATCGTGCTGCAGAAGAGGATCTAAAGCTGCCATTCAGTCCTCGTGTCGACGACAACCCCGGAATTCGTCTCCGACGGGTTCACCCAACTAGTCACGCGTTGGCGCAATGCGTGGAAAGGGATGAGGACTATGTCGAAAAGTGAATAGTGCATTACATAGAGGACAAATGTAAGTATCAGATACAAAAAGAATTTTGAAAATCGGTTAAAAAATAAAAAAGTTACAGCCATGGAGGCATTACATTTCAATATGCCCTCGTATCTTAATGAATGCTTTATTATTGATCATATTATAAATCGTAATAAAATTAATGTTTTCTGTTAAATGAACTAAAGAGATGATCACACCGAATTATATTAACTTCAAACCAAGAATTAAAGTTCTGGTTCACTATTAAAGAAACTTCTTCTTTCATTGAAACAAAGAATCATTAAATGCATTAATTTGTTTTACTGAGTAGAGTCAATCTAATCGCTTGGTCATGTGCAAATGTAACACTTGAATTTGTTTAATTTAATTAAAAGGATCTTAGAGTAGCAAATGGATAACGTTTAATAGGTGAACCTACGCATTTCGGAATATAAATTTCATCATCAGGGTAGGGAACGACTCCGACCAAGTCAATCGACAATCGAACAGTGAAGTGTACATTTGTTCAAGTGGGACGGAAGCAGTGCTTTAACGAGGCTTACCCTTCAAGAATAAATTCCAAAGGAAATACACTGAAGTAGGCAAGAAGCTTGACTAACCCAAGAGGTCTTCCACATTATGAAAAAATAAGATTGATGATTGTCGGGGAGGGGGGGGGGGAGTTATCACATCTTCCAATAAGCTAATGTCCTCACAATTGACGTCAAGAATACGGTACACGCCCACCAAGATTTACCAAATCATTATCTCATGCACAACCAAGTCAGTCTCCACCACCGAATTTATGGTACACGCCCACCAATCAGGAGAGAACTGGTTCATGTTGATTGGTGGTTTACAGAGAGGCTTACATGATGAACAAATAAGAGAAATACAGAGTGAGGAAGTTTATGAAGTGAATTGAATGGCTCTTAGAGTTGAAGGCTCTTTTAAGCGGAAAGTCTGACGCTTTCTATAAGGAGTCCTTTCCTATAAGGACGGGAAACCAGATTGTTGATTGACGAGGGACACAGAGGAGCTAGGAGATCCAGTGTTCTGGAAAGATGGCCTTTTGGATGTCGTCGAAGTTGACGTCCAGGATGTGACGAGGCCTACGATGTCTGAGGGTACTTCTAAAGGTGAGCGGGTAATCCAGAATACCTACAACCAGTGGATTAGGATGATCCTCCATCTTTGGAAGCAGCTTCTTTAGCGACTCCTGGACGTGGTTCCCGATGGGAGGTATATCGAAATTGTCAGCACTAGAAATATTTGTTGCAGATCTTCTATCAAGTTGGGCAATGGTTCTCAGGGTAACGTTTTGGAAAGTTTGGAGGTCCTTCCCTCTGGACTTACATATTGTTGCCCAGGCAGGCATACCATAAAGCAAGATGGTTCGGATTACCATCTTGTATAACAATAGTTTGTAGTCCATTCCAAGCGCGCTCTTTCGTCACAGAAGAGCTACTAGACTAATTTTGCTTTATTTGCCTTGTGGATGGCGTAGGAGACGTGGTCACCCCAATTTAGCTTGACATCTATTACCACTCCGAGGTATTTGTAGTGTTTTACCCATTCGAGTTCCTTACCAGAAAGGAAGAGAAGCTTCGGAGTTTTTCGAAATTTCTTGGTAACGAACATGGCTTACAATTTTCAACGTTTAGATTTAGTCTACATTTAGCAAACTATTTCTCACACTGAAGCAAAGCATTTTGTAAACGAGATATGACGTGAGTGGGATTGCGGTCAGTAGTCGTGATGGACGCGTCATCAGCAAACTGATGTAGCTTGCACTTATTAAAAATTGGGAAATTATGAATGAAAAAGTTGAACAATGCAGAGTTCAGGACAGAGCCTTGGGGGTCCCTCGTGCTGTGGAGAATTTCAAAATCGTCGAACCGATAATCATGTTTCTGGTCTAGAATGTGGTCTGCGAATCTCGATACGCCGTATTTCCCATTCTTGATGCAAGAAAGGTGTTCTTTTACCCTGGTGGCCACTGCTCTCCGGGACTGTCCGTAGCAGACGGACTCACATTTAGCGCACGGCAGTCGATATATTCTGGGTCTGAGGTCTACAGGAATGACGTCCTTGGGGTTGCCCAGTCTTCTACTTAAGGTGTCGCCACTTCGGTATGTAATTTCCAGTCCAAATTCATGGGCGATCTGGAAATTACATACAGCCTAGAAGAACCGAGCAAACTCTTAAACAGTGATAACGGCTCTTGATCTGTCCCATCTGAAGACGGTTGCCAAACTGTGTAAGTTTCAAACTCGCCCCACTAGCAACAACTAATGAGATGACTTCCTTAGACAACCAGTGACGTACATCCAACTGGTGACTTTTTTACTGGAATATTTTCCATTGGCTAGTTAATTATCTTGTGTAAATGCAGTCTATTTTTGTTTTTTCTCTTATGTATAATTAATTTGATTGGCCCTTAGTGCCTATATAAGTCCTGAAATGTTCTCACTTGCCATCAGAACAGCTTGTCTCTCTGATCATAGCTTCCCTTGGATGCTGAAGAAGGCAGCTTGGCTGCCGAAATACGTATTCATCAGAATAAATTCGTTATGTGGATTAGTGGTTTCTCTGTCTCCTCCACTAAGCTGAACAACTAGATGATGGAGGTAACTATGGAAGTACAAGATGATTAGTGATGGATTTTCCCGCTGATTTGATATCGATATTAGAATCCTTTCTTACCAACAGGTTTTATCAAGCTTAAGTTGGCGAAAACTTATCCACACCTCGTAAGGTAAAGGCCGATGTCCCACAAGGTTCTGTCCTCGGGCCCGTTCTGTTTAATTATTTTGTGCACGATTTCCCAAAACCCGAAAAATGTAATTTATATTTTTATGATGATGATACTGCCATAATGGCAGGGGCGCACCAACCATCTCACGTAATCGCTCGTCTGCAGAACGCCTTGAAAAAATTTGAAGGTTGGTTCAATTGATGGAAACTGAACCTTAACGTCGGAAAATGCAAAGCTGTGTACTTCAACAAAAAGCTTAAGCGTCCTCCAGATTCTCTTGTTCTATTCAATAGGAAACTCGAATGGGTTCTATATTCAATAGGATACAACTACAAGTACCTCCACGATAACATCGATTCAAGACTCTCCTGGAACCGTCACGTGACTTACGCTCTGAACAAAGCAAAGAGGGCTAAATATAGTCTGATAACATCGACAATAAACTGCTACTGTACAAGATGATGATTCTGATCATCCTCCTCTATGGTATGCCTGTGTGGGCGACTATATGTAAAAGCAGATGGAGTGAGCTCCAGTCGTTCCAGAATGGTATCTGGAGGACCATTGCCCAACTTGGAAAAAGCCATAAAAAATCAATACATCCACTCGGATTTGTACAAGACTCACATAGGAAAGTTTATCCAAGATCTCCTGATGAGTATGGTGCAGACCCATTACAACGACCTGGTGGCTGGAATACTGGATAACTCGATGGAAATAAAGTGGCATAAGAAATATAGAAAGCCGAGGTATATTCTTGACGTCAGTTTTGAAGACATTGGCAACGTCTCCTTCCCGGATTATTGGAAGATGTGAGATCCCCCCACCCAACCCCCCCCCCCCCCCTTCTGACAATCGTCAGTCTTATTTTTTTTTTCATAATGTGGAAGACTTCTTAGGTTATATCATTTTCATTTGGAATTTATTCCGGAAGGGTGAGCCTCGTGAAAGCACTGCTTCTGTCCCACCTGAAAAATTGTACACTTCACTGTTCGATTGTAGATTGACTTGGTTGTAGTCGTTCCTTGCCCTGATGATGAAATTTATATTTCGAAACGCGTAGGTTCATCTATTAAACGCTACCATTTGCTGCTCTAAGACCCTTTTAGTTATTTCATTTTCAGCAAAATGGACCACGATGCAACGACTGTTTAATTTATTCGTTAGAGACAAAATTGAAGGGCTGATTTCCAAAACCTGCTTTCTCTACTTAAAATAAACTGGAAGGAATTGTAAAGTTGTTACATACTTTACTGAAAGAAACCTCATTTTGCATGAGACGTCTACCTTGGAAAATAGCTGGTTTTGTAAGGAATTTTTATTGCATTATATAGAGAGGGCTAAAACACCATAACACATATTTTTTAGAGAAGAAAAGTTTTGGAAATCAGCCACCCAATTTAAAATTTGGTCATTTAACATGTGAATTGATCTATTCTTTAAATGACCAAGAAAAGAAGGGAAGTTGCTTTTCTTTAATATAAATATATATACCCCGTTTAGCAACTTCATTATGCCCATTGAAAATTACATGTAAAATGGGAAATGGGAAATATTAAAGAGCGCGGATATTAATGTCGAAGTCACGAATAGCCTGGATAGCACGCACATCCGGTGGCGGTGAACGGCTCATCGATGTCCGTGGTGAGTGGAAGCTTGTTCGATTGTCGATTACCCAAAAGAGCCAGCATAGACGAATCTTGCGCGTATAAATTTTCTGGAGATAATAATTGGATTCTTAATTAAAGGAAAGGATTATTTAGTGTGATGAGTCTTATTTCGATGAAATAGTCATTCTTTTGAATGTTAATAAGTCAACTTCCAAGAATTTTCTAAAATAAACAAAAGGAAAACGATATACAAAATGTAGAGCCGATTAAATTGTTTTCGGGACTTCTTGAAGTATTATTCAAAAAAAAAGTGAAGTGTTTAGGTTATTGCGCACGCGTAGTAGTGATGATCGATGACGGCCAAGTTGATTTTACTCGATCAGCGGCGAAAAGCAATCACGTGCGATTCATACAACATCCAATCATCACTGCCTGCCGTGCATTCAAATGATGGATGACAGTTTATTTTGACGGGGTGCATAGTTAAATGAAAATTGGTATAGTTTTGGACTGCGTAACTCGGAAACTACTGGTTGGAATTCGATCAAATTTTAAAGGTATACACAGCTGTAGGTACTCTATTATTCACCCAAATTTCATTATCCTAGGTGTTAGAGAACTTGAGTTATTAACTTGTTGATTCTGGTGGCGGCATTTTTATTTCTGCTCCTTTCTCAGTTATCGTTCAAATACCAACTTTTTTGCTTAAAATCACCCACATACTACCTCCCCTAAAAGTTTGTCGGTATATTTAAAATTCACACTGTATATCGCAACCATTCTTAAAGTACAGGGCTACTATAAATGGTTCATTCGATTTCAAAACATTGTATTTTCCAAAGTACTACACATACAGATATAATTGATGTATGAAAAGAACCATGTTTGCGTCGTGATTCTTCAATTGGTAGCACGAGTACAGTACCTTTCTAAAATGCGGGCAAAGCAGGAAGAGTTTGTGTTGGAATATGCGAGATGTGTGCCTGCTATTATTCACATTCAGATATTGCATGCATTCAGAAGAGAGTACAGAAAAGAACCACCATGTGAACAGAGCATTTTGCGGTGGTATCGCAGTTTAAGGTCATTGGTTGTCTGTGTAAACGAAAAATCACCGGTCGACCAAGCCTGTCTGTTGAAACAATGAGGGAGAGTTATGGATGTGTGTCGTGTGACCGGAGGGGCACACACACAACATTTGTAAAGTGTGAGAAAACTTGGTAGTTTACGATTCTTTTCATGTATCAATTATTTCTGTGTAACACTTTGGAAAATATATCGTTTCGAAATGAAATTTTATCATTTGTAGTAGCCCTGTATTTAAAAGCGTTGCAAAATTCCACCCACGACCCTCTTCATCCCGATTTACATAAATAAACCGATGTCCTCTTTTTATTTCTGCAGATTTTATCGCTATTTTTTAACTTAAAGTAATAAGAAGAAAATGCCACAAGTATTTCTGTGATATAAGATACAATATAATATACCAGGTGGTTATAATTAAACTTCCCCTATAAACGGCATCCTACAGCGCAAACGGGTGAACGGAATGCAACGAAATTTTGTATATGGGCTATACACGAGATGCGCTCACGGAATTTCGAAAAAAAATTTTAGTTCCAAAATGTCCACCAGATGGCGCCTTTTCGGGCAAAACATGAAATTTAACACAATAAACGACCAAAACGGAATACAGAAACAATATTAACATTTATTGACTAGTTTCTGATCACCTTGTCATCGAACCACGTTAAGTAAAGGTAAGGGAGAAACAAAAACAGTTCAGTTTGCAGAAACAAGAACAGATTAGGACGAAATTGCACAAGAGAAGCAGTTGTTAATCGTGTCCAAGACGATGTAGGGAAAGATGCTCCACGTGACCACCCTCATTCACCTGCAAAATTTCAAGTCGATGGACAGTGTGTTCAACAGCAGATCGTAACTGATCAGTTGTGAGGCTTCGCACATGAAGCGTTATGAAGTTCTTTAAGTCATTCAACATCGCAACACCTCCACGATACACCAGACTCTTTAAATATCACCATAGCCAGAAATCGCACGGAGTTAGATCCGGCGAACGTGGTGGCCATGGATTAGGAAAGGAGCGATTTCCTCTGTGAAGTGTTGGAGCAATAGCGCCTTCACGGACCCATGGATATGTGGGGGCGCACCATCCAGCATGAAAATGATCGATGTAAGGACTCGCCTTTGCTGTAATTGCGGCACAACAAACGTCTGCAGCATGTCATAATTTTTGTTCTGGATTGTTAATATTGCTTCTGTATTCCGTTTTGGTCGTTTATTAGGTTAAATTTCATGTTTTTTCCGAAAAGGCGCCCTCTGTTGTACATTTTGGAACTAAAATTTTTTTTCCGAAATTCCGTGAGCGCATCTCGTGTACACCCATACAAAATACACCCATATACAAAATTTCGTTGCATTCCGTTCACCCGTTTGCGCTGTAGGATGCCGTTTATAGGGGAAGTTTAATTATAACCATCTGTAATACGAAGGTCGTCCAGAAAGTAGAGAATGATTGGATGTATCTCAACAACAACAAAAAAAAAAAAACAAACAAAATATATCAAAATAAAACTTTATTTGCAACAATACTAAATCTAACACTACTTTTCTACATAATCGATATTGTTATTGAGATAATTCTCATAACGAGACACAAGTTATTCAGTGCCGATGTTATGCTCATCTGCCGCCAATGACCGAAGCCATGAAATTACTGCTTTTTTAAGCGTTGCAAAGCGTTGGAAGTGTGTTCCCCCGAGAAACCCCTTCATTTTTGGGAACAGGTGAAAATCACTAGGCTCCAAGTCGGGACTGTAAGGGTTGTTCAAAAATGTCCCACTTGAAACGTTGCAATTCTTCTTGTGTTGCTGCAGCTGCATGAGGCCGAGCGTTGTCATGAATCAACACAATCCTGCAGACGACATTCCACGTCTCTTGTTTTGGCTAGCGCTTTTTGAAGTGGCTTTACCGTTTTTTTGAAGGAGAATGCGTGTGATGCCACTCCATGGGACTGGAGCTTAGATTAAGTCATTGGCGACAAATGAGTAACATCGGCATTGAAATATTTGTGTCTCTTTATGAGAAGTCTTCAATAACAGTGCGATTATGTAGAAAAGTAGTGTTATGTTTAGTATTGTTGCAAATAAAGTTTTGTTTTGATATCTTTTGTTTTTTTGTTGAGATACACCCAATCGTTCTTTACTTTCTGGACGACCCTCGTAAATGGCAAAGCCCTCTTAAAATGTCATTTTAATATTTACATGGAAAACTAACGAATAATGGAAACTCATAAACATTACCATTTGTTTATTGACTTTTGTTCAAAATCTTAATGGTTGATTATAAAGATCATACACTGCTTTGCAATGAAATTGCCCCACCAACAAGGAGTTATCCGACCTTATCCATATTTAGTGGGGGGGAGGGTTCGTCTACCTCCGACTAGTAAACGATTAGATGCATGCTCACGGGACATGACCATTTGGGTTGATACAAGGTGTCCGGGTGCCTGTATAGGCTCATCAGTTGACACCTGTGCGAGACGTTCCATGGTGTAGGGAGAAAGCAACTGCCTACCGTACACTACTGTAATCCGCACAAAGGTCTCAATGCCGCGACGACGACAACGACAACCGTTCACGCAATTAACGGATTTTGAACGAGGTCGGATTATTAGCCTCTCCAAGGCCGGATGGTTAACCAGACGGATTACGGGACTCACGGACGGTAGGCCGATGTTGGAGTCAATGGCGAGAGGAAGGCCCACATGCAAGAAGACCAAGCTCTGGGGCCCGGAGAAGCATGTCAGCTCGTACCGATAGGCGGAAACTGCGAACAGCGCTAGCGGACGGAACCATCACCCTGCGGCAACTGCGCGACAACATCACTATTCCCGGTACTGCTCCAGAGTCAATAGCGGCAATAGCACGCCGGTTACACGCCGCGACAATGTCTGCCAGGCGTCCATTATTGTGTCTTCCTTTGACACCTGAGCACCGCGCGATACGACTGCAATGGTGTCGTGAACGAGTGGGCTGGCGAATGGAAGGGCGCCCGGTGGTCTTCAGCGAGAATCCCGCTTTTGTTTGGTCACCGACGTCAGACGCGGACGGGTGTGGCGCAGACCATTGCAACGTGCCAATGAACAGTGCGTCCGATATCGCTATCGTGGACCAACACCCGGGATCATGGTCTGGAGTGCCATCGGCTACGATACAAGAACGCCTTTAGTCGCCATCCAAGGTACCCTGACAGCAGCACGGTACGTCACAGAGATTCTGCAGCCCGTATTACTGCCCTTTCTGCACACCATACACGCAGGATAACGCCACACACGGCAAACATGAGCATGGCAAGTCTGCATGATGTCATTGACTACGCCACACCATGGCCCGCGAGGTCCCCAGACCTATCGCCAATTGAGCACGTGCGGGACATGGTGGGACGTCGTTTACGATCACCCCGCAATCTCTATGACCTGACACAGCAGGCTCACCAGGCCTGGGAAGACATACCCCAAGATGACATTCGCCACCTCGTATAATCATCTACACCTGCGGCTGGAACAATGCATCGCCGCTAGAGATGGTGCCACAACCTACTGATGCCGCTTTCCGTTGGGACACTCTGTACAAACGAGTGCACGTCTTGGCTCCATAACGTAATAAAGGTGTGTACAGATGTATCTCTTGCTGTATACCTACTTTTGGCTCATTTGGATAACTCCTTGTGGATGGGGCAATTTCATTGCAAAGCAGTGTATGATAAAAATTTCAGTAATTGAAATACACAATAACAGAGGCAAAGCAATTCAAAATGCTCCTAAGCAGATGCGTTCCATTGGAATAGTTCTTAAAATATGAATAATTTTAAATAAATTATGAGAAAATATATTTATTATTTTAAATAAATAATTCTTTCATAACTGATTTGTAAGACATTGAAAGTAAAATCATATTAAACACTGACAATTGAAGTAAGTAAGTGGTTTCATTTTCTTTTCGTTTTCAGTAGTTCAGTGTATAAAAAAATAGTTTTATTCATAGAAATTGTATCTTCTAATAATTTTGAAGTAAATAGTGGGTAAAGTGTTACTGAAGTGAGAAGTAAAAATTAATCCCGATGTAAAGATTCGTTTCTTCTTTATTGTGATTTTTTTTTCCTTTTTGCAAGGGCGAAAACTTTATCTGCTCAAAATAATTTATAATTTATATTCACAGACTTATTCTATGATTTAAGGGTGCAGCTAAAGATGGCTTTCATTGATTATTATTCTTTGACTTGACAAACGAAGGAATGACGCTTTGAAATTGCACTGTCACGCCATTTCTTGTTGATGATTCTTGCGCAAGTTGCACTCCCATTGAAATCATTTGGATCGCCGTCTTCCCATTGATTGTAATATTCGTTTTGATTGTTGGGTAGTTCGGTACCATCCAACCAGTATAGTTTTTTGCCTCCTTTTTCCAGGTACAAGCCGATCCACACGTCCTTGTTATTTCCTACCACTTCCAGCACTTGTTTATATTGCTCGTCGTTGTGAATACAAGCTAGTCGGCCATTCCTTTTACGACACTCCTCGTTGGCTTCCTCGCACCCCTTTTGTTCGTTAACAAATACATATTTATTCTCTTTCTCTATGAAGAAAAAAAATTATAAAAAAGATAAAAAAAAAAAAAATTAGCAAGGCATTAAAAAGGCTTAAACTTATTTTTCATTTCAAAAGGTTAGATTTGAAGCACTCGAAGATGCAATAATTTTTTATTCTATTTTTAATATTGCATTGATAGTTATTTATAGCAATTCATTTATATCAGCATTTAGCATTAAATTTACTTGCAAAACCCTAAAAATATATTTGTTCTCATTCTTTCCTTCGTTGCTAAAATTTACCTGTTATCGCTTCATGAAATATTATACATAACACCTTTATGAATTTCAGTATAGAATCTAAGGGAGACCCGTACAATTTGGACCATCGTGTAAATCGAACCAGCCTTATTTCGCACAATTGCACGTTAGATGGCGCCACTCTCCTGATTGAAAAAATGATACGAAAAACTTAGTAAAAACTCGGGTTGTATTGCTTGAGTTATTGGTGAAAATATATCAAATTTTCTTTTTTGGTACGGTCTAATGTTTTCGTAGGTAAGATAGTAATCGTGTCTGTAATTATAAGTGTCAGTGCCGGTATGTATCAGGGATGGGTTAAAGAAAAGGGGTCTATGTACTTGTTAATAGGCATGGTTTTAGTTGAAAAGGTTTTGAAGGTTGGTCGCCATTTTTGATTTTAGAATTGTTGGCGTGTTGTGTAATTTGGACCTTATGTACTTTGTGTAAATAGGACGTTTTTTTGACATATCCAACTTGCAAAATCTTGTATTTGAAACTTAATATTCACTCTAGTATACCGTATCAGCTTATTAAATATATAACCTCCACGTTATTTAATTAAGATATAAGCTCATCCCTTCTAATACGTTCCATAGAGTAGGGGAGACCGGGGTTAGTTGTTACAGGGGCAAGTTGTTACAAACGCTTCTAAAAATCACCAGCAGATGGCAGGACATATTTCTCTCTAACTGAGATGGCTTAGCATACGATCTTTGATTGGACATGGCGGTTTGCATCTGTGTTGTTTTTTAAAGTAGGTAGGTAAACTTTTTAATTTTTCATGGTACTGAGTAAATTTCCACGCTTTCACTAAATGATTTCTTAAGTTAAGGTTATATAGACTAGATATTTGAACTATATACCACTGTACTGTAATTCGTGTATAATTGTTTGGCAATAAAAGCAACTGGTCACGTATAGGAGCTGTGCAATCGTGAGAAGCACATGTGGGGTTAGTTGTTACAGTGTTCTTGGGGCAGGTTGTTACATGTAAATGGACCTTTTTACCTCGAGACTCGGGCGAGACGATACGTCATCCCCATGCGGCACGAAAACGAGGTTCGAGGGAACGCCCTCTTCAAAATGAACATTGCTTAAAGGTGTAAAGTGTTTGAAAGACGAAGAAATGAAACAATACTCGATTTGTTTAACAGTTTTGCTAGGCATACATTTTAGTACACTAACGAAATGGCTAAATGGGAAGATTTAATAAGGCATATAATTTTATTTTTCAGAATTTTATATTTTTGATTTTGAAGGTAATGTTATGAAAAATTATATTTGAGAGCATGGACTTAAAATATATTCATGTGGAAAATTTATGCAGTAATTAAATTAAAACAATTGATGTTTTTGGAAAAAATTAATATTTATTATTTTGATTGATTTATTGATTGCTACCAAAGATAAGCGTAAAGGTAGCTCGGTGCCACACTGGAATCCCCACCAAGGCACCGAGAAAAAAGTCAAACAAATCACAAAATAAATACATAAGAAAACCATATAATTATACAATGATGAAATTATTGATGAAATTATATAATTATATAGAAGACCAAAACTGGATAATATTATTAAAAACAATCAAAATTACTCTTAGCATTATGCAATTGATTAAAACAAGATAAAATTTTAAATGATAAATTAAAATTAAAGCAAGGAATATAAAACAATTCTCGTTTTCTAAACCGCGTATTACAATCTTTCCATTAATGATATTAGCAACAAATTTTAAAATCTCCTCTTGGAAGATGTCAACGACTGACAGATGTTCAAATCTTGCATGATCTGAGAAAAGGAATAACTACCAATTCTAATATAGCGGTAAAAATAAAGTTTTGCGACTAGACTGTACACTCTATGAAGTCTATTCTTGATATGATTTGATGCAAACTCCCAAACAGTGTTGCCAAGTCTTCCACCAGATTTCCTACAACATCCGGGTCCTTTTCCTACCACAATCTACTACAATTTTTTTTTTCTACCACATTTTCCTACTACACACAGTACGTGCATTTAAAATCGTATTTCCTAACAAAAATGCTTTTGCCAAATTAGAAATGTTAACAAATCGTGCATTTCCTGCTTAAAAAAACTCGATATATCGAAGGTTTTCATCGATCTTTTTCGATGTTTAATAATTTAGGAAGGTTTCCACCTTTGATTCGTCACTGATACTTTAAATTTAAACAAAAACCCAGTAGAGAATAAAATTTTGATTTCTGGAATACACGCATCTCATCCATTTTTCAACATAATCTGGACAATGGCACGACCATGGGAGGAAAATAGTAAAGGGGTACTTACTCGTAAAGCAGGTCCGGGAGGCGTGGTCTGATGTCTTCGGTGTCAGTCTTTGGTCCGAAGCGTTGGTGTCAGTATTAGTCTAGAGCTGGCTGAATCAGGGCTGAATTCTTCAAGATGCCACGCTTGACGACAATCGACAATCGAACAGCGCAGGGAAGAAAAACAAACGAGCGGTCCGGAAGCTATGCTTCCACTGCCATACTCGTCCAGTAATATAGCCAAAAGAAATACGCTGAACTAGGAAAGAAGCCAGATGAACCTGGTTAAGTCATCCACAGTATACGGAGGAGTCCTTTCCTAACAGGACGATAAAGTTGAT
>JAHWFO010047825.1:3590810-3617976 GCA_023313115.1 Rhysida immarginata | reverse complement strand
ATTTATTTTCCTACCACATGTAGTAGAAAATCTACCAACTTGGCAACTGCTCCCAAATTACTATCCAATTGTCCATTATAAATAATAAATTGCACTTTTATATATTAAGCAAACAAAGTGCTATTTATTTTTTATTTTTTTATCTTTAATTATACGATAACATTTTAAGTTAAAATTAATTTATTTTTAAATTAAAATTAAAATCGTAATTGAATATTTTAAGTTAAAATTATATTGATCTTTATTTAAACACAAAAAAACTTATTACGAATTAATAAAAAAAAAAAAATCATTTTTTTTTTTTTTTTTATTTAGTATGTGATGATAGCAATGTTGTATTTTATGAAATGCAATTGTTATAGAGGCCAAAGCACAAAAAAAATTGCACAAAATTGAACCATAAAGCATAAAAAACCGCGACGCCACTTCACTTCTTGTTAGAGATCCTAGGATTTGCTTCCCTCCAGCCTCGGTTTCAATCGCGCATGGGATGACGTAATACCGGAAATCTCGTGAGCGGGCAAAAGGCCCATTAAATAGACTACAGTGGGCTTTTATTAAAATTTGTAAATAGACTACGCTTAGCGTAGCCTGGCTACTTTGCTACACTTCCTGTGATGTTACAAAGCGTAGTCTAACGTGATAGCCCAATTGAGGCAAAAGATAGCAAGTTTTTTATTTTCAGTAAAATGTTAATAAATTTGATTATTGATGTTTCTTGTATGATAGAATATTTTTTTTATGTTTATTTTATTGAGTTTGCTGGTAGTCAGGTTGACTATAGCATGTAACAACTTACCCCAACCCTGTATCAACTAACCCCATGATGGGGCAAGTTGTTACAACTTGCACTACTAGATAAAAGAACTTATTATTAAAAAATGGTTAATTCTAATATCACACATCTTTTAAAATTAATAAATAAATCTTTAAGGAATATATTGGTATTATCAAAACTATTTTACGACTTATCATAAAGCTACAAAAAATTCCCAACTGAAAATTGTAACAACTAACCCCGGTCTCCCCTACCTAAAAATGACTACAAAAGCCGAAAGGAAAAGCAAAAACAAGTAAACACATAAGTTAAAGCAAAGTTTCTGCTATTACTCGGCCTATTGTGTAATTGGACCACCTGGTTCAATTTACATTACCCGTTGTGTAATTCAGACCGAATGCAAAAAATTTTAAATTTCATATGAAACCCATATCATTATAATATTCCATAAAAATAGTGCACCAAAAGATAGCCCGAAATGTCCACTATATACCTACGTTTGAAAATTGGAGCCACGTAGTTACAGCCCTTTTCACTTAGGGGGATCCAAATTACACGGGTCTCTTTATATGTATAAAGAAGAGTGTTTGTAGATTTGTGGGTTTGTATCGAATACAAATCTACAGTATTATTCCGATCTTGATGAAACTTTGCACAGTTGATCTTCAAAGCAAGAGAAAGGTCCACCTGAGATTTCGAAAAAAATAATAATTATCGATAACTCAAAATTGGTATTCAGTAATTCTACAATTTCCTGCTGCAGACTTTCCCGTTGTTCATATATAACTGTTTCTGACATCCGAATAACTTTTTGTCTTCTCTGACCAATACTAACGATGGGGGGGGGGGGTTCTAGAAATTTTGGCGTCGACTACAAAGGTCATTTTGCGCCTTTTACACAAGTTATAACAGTACGCAGCCCGGGACAAACACAAACATCCATGCCCACTGCGGGATTCGAACCCGCGGCCAGGCGGACTCGAGAACTAGAAAGCCTACGCCCTAGCCCTCTCGGCCACCTGGCCGGGCTACTAACGATGGCATTTCGTTAGATATGAATTAACATATATCCTTCGAGCGATTATTAAAGAGCACAATAATGTGAGCATGTTGATTTGAAGAGTCCAGTTGATGTGTGCTTTGTTATCAGTTACGTCGTAAGCTGTCGCCCGAGACTTACGGCGTCCTTATATACCCAACCCACTGGAAGAGAAAGAGGAAGCTGCTCTCGCGTCTGGAAGATTCTACACTGTTCAAGGGGTCCAAACACACACATCAAGGGAGTTCATCATTTGTTAGGGAGCTCAAGGGAGACACGTGTATCTCTTTGCCTCCTCGAGAGAGACTGCCCTATCTATATCGTGCTATTATACTCATTTCCTGCTCATTGTTAATAATTCTTGGAAACGAATGTTCTAATGGCAAAGCAACAGAACATTCTATCATTGCATCATCTTGAAAATGTTGTTGCATCATCACCACATCGGTTTTCGTGGCAACAATATTTCCCCGGCGTTGATGTGGAAATATATGGCAACAATGACTTCGACGAAACAGCTCTTTTCTTGGGTGGCAGTGAATGTACATAATCGTTTGTGTCTGTGTGCTCTCCAATCCCAACAATCTGAATGGGGTTAGTCACTACTTGGTAATCTGTTGATGTAATTGCACTCTATTCTCGATGCCCTGAAGTAAAACTTGGTCATTCATCACTTTGTGTGATCTAGCAGTCGCCATTTCTTCTGTTGACATGCTCACCGTTTGCTCAGTTGCAGCAGTGTGCTGGCGAAACCAATACAGCACGGAGCGAAAGGACTGCTTCCTCTGTCACCTTTCCACTCTTTCTCAATAATCTGCTAACTCTCCATTATCTCCAGTTAGTGCTCATTTTTAAAGATTTTCAAGAAAATGTTAAGTTCTAAGAACTATCAATTCTAAGAAAAGCCCGAACAACAGGAATTCTATGCATTGTTAAAAATTGAACCTTATTTATATTGCACCAACTTTGCCTTGCATTGTTGGTCATTAGGTATATATTTTTGGTAAATTGCTGATACAAACACGACGGGCCTGTTGTTGCACACACTGTCTTGCATTGTTGGTCATGAGATATTTCTTATTAATATGCCCTGCCATCATTATGAATATCAGTGATGATTATTATGATGGTGATTATTATTATCGATAATTATTATTTTTACGAGATCTAATGTAGACAGTGACCTTCCTCTTGCTTAGAAGATCAAGTGTGCAAAATTTCATCAAGATCGGAATAAAACTCTAGATTTTATGTGCATGCGGCATACGTAATCGCACATTGTTTTGTTACCAATGCGTACTTAACCGTATTAGAACCGCAAGATTATTTTAAAAAGGGTTATTCAGGAGCAGATTTCAAATATTTATTTCAAACAGAAGCTAAAAGACAGAGATACATCACTGGATAGAGGAAGGTTCGCCTAGAAATTTCATTCAATGCCACACAGCTACGATGTTTCTTGTTGATAGGAAAATGGTGACGCTACAGGAGAATTCGTTTGTATGCTGCAGTTTGCAAAATGTGAATCCGTCGTTCAGTGCAACATGAATTACACGTCGGTTCAACAAACAACCGCCTCGTCATGCGCAAATTTACGAGTGGCATAAAAAAATTCGTGCGAGGACGAACAGTGCTTTTCCGTTTGGATATGCAACCATCTTCTACGAACTTTTTACGCCTCTTAAAAATCGGCTTATGACGAGGAGGAAGTTGTTGGATTGATGGCGGAATTCACATTTTACTTCTGAGGACTTCTAAGCGGGCTTTTAAAATTTTGAAACTTCTATCCAATGATGTGCGGAATGTGTTTTTGTCGTTTAAGCTGTGTGTTTGTTTGAAATAAATATTTGAAATCTGTTCCATCTTTTGGAATAACCCTATACTTTTTATGCATCAACTTAAAACTATGTTTGTACTGTGAGTTAATCATGGTTACTAAATCGTGATTAGCTAATCAAGCACTTTCCGTTCGCATTGCATCCAAAGGAAATGACGGTTAGCGAAATTACGATGGATGCCGTGACCATGGAGCAAAACTTTCTCAAGTTTAAAAAAAAATCTTCTTCCCAAACATATAAAAGAGCTTTGGTTTCTTCATAAGACCACTTCATGTTTTATTTTCCTGTTTCTTGGTGCTAACTGACATGTGACGTCATTAACTGGGTTTCGGAAACTCGGTTGCTTAACCGAACTGAAAATACGGGTTTGGTAACCGAAACAGGCCGCACAGTTCTTCTTAATCGCGATTAAGGCGTAGAGCGAACATAGTATAAGAGTATTCATTTTTCCTTCCATGATATCGAGGATCCTGGTTCGAACCCAGGTCGTAGAATTTTTCCTTCCATTTTTCGATAGAAAAATTAATACATCATGTTTGGAGGTCATCTCCAGTCTATATTTATTTATTTATTTAATAGTATAAGAGTGCTTGCTTTTAGTCGACCTTAACGTAGATTTCTAGTTGTTACTTCCCTAACTCAACTCAGTATATTGTATTATGAAACGCCTTCAGTAAATGTTTCTGTATTCTATTTTATGACAATTAAGAAGCAACTTTCTGATTATCGACACATATACTACATCCAATTTTTTAAAACTGTAATTATTTTGCTCTTTTTGTTTATTTTTTATTATTTTACTATAAATGAAGAAAAGCTTAGAGCCATTTCCTGCAATTCGATTTTAGGAAACGAAGATAGCGCCCACAGACCAACAAAAAAATAACTTTTTAAAGACATCTTTAACATTAACAGCTGATTTTTAATGCTTTTTTGAGCTGAAACCGTATCTGACTTCAGTTTTTTTTTCTATCACCCACAGATTTCTTCTTTTTCAAGGAAACGCTTTTAAATTATTCAGAATTTGGGTCTTGATAAATTTCCTTGAGGCCCAAAAATATGGATACTTTAACATTGCAGCCGCTTTATCTTCACACCCATTACTTTAGCATTGCAGTCTCTATGCGCATATCTTGGAAACGTGATAATGATAGAAAAAAAGTCTAAAAGCAGATTCTGATTCAGAAAGCTAAAAACTACAAGAATAAGGCAAATTCATTCACGGTGTTTTTCATCGTTGGCCTGTGTAATGCTTCGGAATGGAAGACGAGTTAAAAAAAAAAAAACAAAAAAAAAAACAGAATATCGGCCTCGGTGCCTCAGAGGTTGCGTGATCGCCTCTGATGCCCGAGGACGCGGGTTCGACCCCGGCCGAGGACGACGAGGATTTTTTCAGGGGGAAAATCCTGAGATCACGCACTTCCTTCGGAAGTGAAATAAAGCCGTTGGTCCCGTGTAGTCGTTTGCCGGCTGCACGTTAAAGCACCCGTGCGAGGCAAAATTTGCGGCCCCTATAACGCCGTCCTGAAATGACCATGGCAGTTGAAAAGGACGTTAATACCAAACAAACCAAACCAACCTAAAAACATATTGGCAGCGAAATGCAGAGGACGCCATTTACGTCGCTTATAGCGAATGTACACTGCTTTGCAATAAAATTGCCCCACCAACAAGGAGTTATCCGACCTTATCCATATTTAGTGGGAGCGTTCGTCTACCTCCGACTAGTAAACGATTAGATGCATGCTCACGGGACATGACCGTTTGGGTTGATACAGGGTGTTCAGGTGCCTGTATAGGCTCATCAGTTGACACCTGTGCGAGACGTTCCATGCAGTAGGGAGGAAGCAACTTCCTCATGAACGTACAGCACTGTAATCCGCACAACGGTCTCAATGTCGCGACAACGACAACCGTTCACGCAATTAACGGACTTTGAACGAGGTCGGATTATTGGCCTCTCCGAGGCTGGATGGTCAACCAGATGGATTGCTGTCCATGTGTCGCGGGACCCACGGATGGTAGACCGATGTTGGAGGCAATGGCGAGAGGAAGGCACACATGCCAGAAGACCAGGCTCTGGGGCCCTTAGAAGCACGTCAGCTCGTACCGATAGGCGGATACTGCGAACAGCGCTAGCGGATAGTACCATCACTCTGCGGCAACTGCGCGACAGCATCACTATTTCCGGTACTGCTCCAGTGTTAATAGCGACAATAGCACGCCGGTTACACGCCGCAACAATGTCTGCCAGGCGTCCATTATTGTGTCTTCCTTTGACACCTGAGCACCGCGCGATACGACTGCAATGGTGTCGTGAACGAGTGGGTTGGCGAATGGAATGGCGCTCGTTGGTCTTCAGCAACGAATCCCGCTTTTGTTTGGACACCGACGACAGAGACGGACGGGTGTGGCGCAGACCATTGGAACGTGCCTGTGAACAATGCATCCGGTATCGTCATCGTGAACCAACACACGGGATCATGGTCTGGGGTGCCATCGGCTACGATACCAGAACGCCTTTACTCACCATCCAAGGCATCCTGACAGCAGCACGGTACGTCACAGTGATTCTGCAGCCCGTATTACTGCCCTTTCTGCACACCATACCCGGCGCAGTCTTTCAGCAAGATAACGTCAGCTCGCACACGGCAAACATGAGCATGATGTCAACTGCATGAGCATGATGTCAACTGCCTGCCATGGCCCGTGAGGTCCCCAGACCTATCGCCAATTGAACGCGTGTGGGACACGGTGGGACGTCGTTTACGATAACCCCGCTATCTCCATGACCTGACACAGCAGGTTCACTCAGGCCTGGGCAGACGTACCCCAAGATGACATTCGCCACTTGTATGGTCACCTACACCTGTGCTGGAACAATGCACCGCCGCTAGAGGTGGTGCCACAACCTATTGATGCCGCTTTCCGTTGGGACACTCTGTACAAACGAGTGCACGTCTTGGCTCCATAACGTAATAAAGCTGTGTTCAGATGTATCTCTTGCTGTATACCTAACTTTTGGCTCATTCGGATAACTCTTTTGTGGGTGGGACAATTTCATTGCAAAGCAGTGTATGTAAATAAATTGTAATATCGCTTTGCTGTATTAATCATACAGGCTTCTGTTTAGAATTATCAACAAAGGCGAATCTTCAATTTCTTTTATTCTCCCTTTGAAACATCTCTTAACTTTAGCAGAATTTTAAGTTTTTGTGAATGTAATTTTTTTTACCGGACTGTTCTTTTGTAGTTGTAGTAGCATCAGCAGTAGTAGCAGCAGTAGTAGTAGTAGTGGTGGTGGTGGTGGTGGTGGTAGTGGTTGTTGTTGTTGTCGATGATGAGGAATCACGTTGCAGCTGTGGATCCTAAAAGTATAGGATTTATTTTCTGTTTATATTTTATTATTATAGGTGAATATCATTTTATAAGATAAAGACGTAATTTCTTAAATTTTTAAATATTGATAGATGAAATTTAAACAGTTTTTAATGACATTTTAACACTATCATTGCTTAAATACAAAATTAATTAAGGAACCACGTTATCATTTAAATGAATAACTCTTTATTAAGGGAATGCAAATTCAAAAACTTAGTGAAATTCGTAAGTGTCACGTAGATATTTAAATACTATGTATGAAAATTTAGCAATGTTTCTAATCGGAACGTAGCAATTTTTTTTAATAAAAAGTGTTAATTACACTAATCAACATTTTACAACTTTTTTCTACACTAAAAAAACACGTTTATTTATGGTATTTAAAATGGTTTGTTTGTTTTTTCAAATATGCCATCAAAATTTTTCTACCACATACGAATTTCTTGTTTTCAGAGAAACATTTTAAAATTATTCAGAATTTGGGTTTGATAAATTTCCTGGCGACCCCAAAATATGGATAAGTTAACATTGCATCCGGTTCTCCTCACACCCATTACTTTAACATTGCAGCCTCTATGTGCATAACTGGAAACGTGACGTGAGAGAAATAAAAGCAGATTCGAATTACTGATATCTGTGGTCTTGTGCGCAAAAAGTGTTATTATAAAACTCTAATGAAAATTTAAACTAAATAACTAAATTTAAGTAAAAGTAATAGGTAAAATATAAAGGAAAAGTGCAACGTTACATTGACTGTGTAGTAGGAGAAGCCATTCTTCTCTTCTAAATCGTCCTTGCTGAACAATTGGCCGAAACTGTAGCAGGAGTCGCCACCAAAAGCTATTGACTGGCAATTGTCTTGTAAATTACACCAAGCTAAGCATTCAATGGGGGAATTAGTTTTTATTTCTTTCCCAGCTTCTTTTGGCATACAGTTATTCGGTTTAATCAAGATAGCCTGGCTGTATTTGATGTTCTGTTCAGACTGAGTGGTTAACGGCATGACGAGAGAAATCATCGCCCACAATGTCGACTTCACCATTTTTACTCTTTATTGGCCGTGATTCAAATGAGAGAAATTCATATTTAAGGCTTGGATATATAAGCTTTTAACTATGCTAAAATGCAATTAATTATATAGCGGCTATAATTAACATGCGTCAAAAGTATTTTTTTTTATGGTCTTGTATGGTTTAAAGAACAGCTACTGATATTAATGACTTCCGGTTATCGATTTCTCCCCCCCCCCCCCCCATTGAGTTAGATTTTAATAGTGGTAATCATATCATAAAGAACGTTTAGAAACAACTTTTAAAAAAATCTAAGAAAGGGAATACCATGGTAATTTTCCGTTCATGCTCTATAATTATTAGAAACTAAAAGAAAATTAGTCTTTTTGGCGTTGCATATCCTTTTTCCTGTTCTTGAGCTTCGTTGTTACTATTATTTCGCTAAATAGCAAAAAAAAATTAATTTTTTTCTTTCAAAGGAAGCATTCTATGGAAGGACATACAAATGAATAGCAGCAGCACAGCACACCACATATACAAATCAGGTCTGCAACTAGCGACCCCTGGGAAGAGAACAATTTAAGTGGAGAGAACAGAAAGCCGCTTTTAAGTACCGGCTGACCCAAAAGAGAAATTTGAAAAGTCAATAAATCGCAAAGTATGTACGTTAATCTCATGCGGTCGACACAGAAATGAAAATAAAGAAAGTGGGTTTTTGGTTCATAATGAAGAAATTTAATACCACCATATGCCACCGTATAGAATTACGTACTTTGTGTGGGGGTATTCTACACTTCACACAGCTTTCAATGTGGTGTCCTTTATTCAAGAGCAAAGACCCTGTGCACAGAATCAAAGAGCCTATCATTTATGGTAGAAACATGGTATACTGGGTAGAGTACTTCAACATAGGCAGTGAAGTTGATCGAGCTCTATGCACCTTTCACTTCAGATAGACCCATAATCATAAGTCAGAGGTATAAGATCAGGAGATCTTGGAGGCCATTCATGCTAAAAAGAGCGACTTAAGATACGGTTTTTGAGCGTAGCAGTCGCTGGATAGCAACAGCAATATGCGGCGGTGCACCATCTTACATGAATGTTACGGTATGGAGTGCTTGCTCTCTTGCAAGTGGGGAATCGTAAAAGCATTGTTCAATAGAGCACAAGTAGTCTTCATTTAGTACTTTACCGTTCAGTTGCCTACGGCGCCATCTGTTGGTCAGAAATGTAACTATTCTGTTATTAAATTTCTTCATTTTGAGCCAAAAATCCCATTTCTTTCTGTGCAAACGACATCAGATTACTGCACCATAAAGTATGGTGATCCAAACCTCTTATAATACGAATGACCCCTCTCAAAAGAATCCCACTTACATACAGTATATTTTTTATTCCCTCGCGTTCCATAATGAGCTCAACTAACAAGAAAAAGTTCAAAAGCCCAAGAAACTTTCAGTTTTGGTCTTGCTGCAAAGTCAGTACTGGATTTAGGTGGTGGCAGTCCTTTTGACACTGAAAACTCACGTAAATTATTACCTTATTTATCAGCATTCAAACATATAGGCTATGACAGGACCGTCCAAATCGTGCATGTCGCCCGCGTGCAACATAAAATGCTCGCGGATAAAGCTCACGGGCAAAGCCGAGGAGATAGTCCAAAACTCGGGAGGGGAGTGGTTATAGTTTTTCCTATGCAGTGTTGCCAGACCTTAGGAGGGCGATTGCATTAAATGAGGCATTATTTCTTTTGTTACTGATACTTGCTTGTTTTTTGTCTCGCATAACATGGCGCACATTCCGAAAAGCATAAAATCACTGAACCAGTATTTAAACCGGAGTGGGAGAATATGTTTTATTTTTTTCATTGTTCACAGATCGGATTCGAAATGCTTAATATGCAATCGTGTCCTCTCGGGGGAAAAATACATTAAAACGAAGAAAATAAAATGGTAAACTCCCTCGTTTTTTTTTGTTTTTTTTACAATGTCGAATTGATAATTAGCAACTCAACTTTAAGGAACTGATCAACGTAATGTGCAATAAGGGGGTAAGGAAGATTACCCCGCGGACAGAAATCTTGTGACAGTCCTGGGCTACAGTAATTTTTGTAATAAGGGAAGAAAATAAACCAAAAGTTGCTAGCCTTTTCTATAGCTATGTGCCTCCGATGATGGTGGCCTACTAAACTCAGTATACCGTATCACTGTTTTTGGTTCATTTTCTTCCCTTGTTGTATCTGCCGTGATAATGAATATCAGTAAATTTTGGATGGCAAGTAAATGGTAATTTATTGTTGAAACCATTCTTTTTTTGGATAGCTACTGTATTTCTGATTTACAAAATTAAACACATTTTATTTTTATGTATATTTGTTTTAACGTTTGTACAGTACAGTATGCAGACCTGCTAATCCCGAACACCCTCTTGCCTCAATTAGTTTGGATTATCGCGATCGTACTGAACTTTGTAATTGATTGCATTTTCAAATTTTCTGTTACTTTTGGATTATCCAGTATTAGAATTGTGGTTGTTTCCCGTTCTTGTTCCAAGAAAGTTGCAGTATACCGCCTGTAAGAAGGCGTCAGCTATGCCAGCAAGTTTCCAACTTTTACCAATGGAGAATTGTGGTATATCGAGACTGCGGATTATTCTTGCGGGACAGTGGCGTAGCAAAATTGTAAAATGGTTCGAACTTTGACAGCCGGGCCCCTTGACCTCACCCAAAACACGAAATCCGAACCTCATGACAGTCCCACGCCCTGGTTCGACTGAGCCATTTGGAACCATGGTAGTACACCCCTGTTGCGAGAAATTAGTGCTCGTGTAGGATGACATGCGTTGGGTCGAGGAAGGTCGAACTGGCCGACATGAGAATCTCAACGGTCCCGTCACACTAATGAACGAGAGGACAGATACCTCTTGTACGTATGGCTATTAGGTATCGTAGAGTCAATCCCGAACTTCAGCTCAAGAATTAGAATGCATTGTACAGCAGCAAGCCTCTACGTGTACTGTTTGATATCGTCTGCAGCATTAAGGAAGTTACAAAGTTTGCCGCATGGGGAGAGAATGGCATGACAGCGTCTTCTCAGACGAATCCCTGTTTGCTTCTGCCTGCAGCATCATGATGGGCGCATGCGTGTCTGGCGGCACGGTGCAGACAGATAGATGGAGTCTTGTGTTATCTTCGCCATTAGGCTGTATCGATGTAGCAGCCCATGGTATAGTATTCAGTCTTGTACTATAAGGTATCTGCACAGAGTGATAAGTCCCTTCGGGGTTTCGGAAGTCGATAGAGTAGTAAAGATGATAGGCATAACAGAAACGCTCATATCAACGGATAGAGAATCTCTCCATGTTTTGTACGTACCTTATTCGTGTTCCACCCTTGGTGATGCGGCAGACACAAATCCTGTATTCAGGTTTCTGCCACACATCCCAGAATATCTGACGGGTCGATGCCATCGACTGTATTAGTGATCCTCTCTCGCAGCTGGGCTAAATCATGTGGCAAAGGGGGAACGAACAAATGATCCTTGATGTAACTCGTAAGAAAAAAGAAATCACATTGGGTTAAAAAGAAATCTGACGATGACCGTGGAGGCCACGGAAGAAGCAGAGAGATTGAATCGTCATGTTTTAAAGCACTGTTTATAGGACTATATATAAGCTATGTTTTCGTTAGGACTCTCCTACAGCGACTAAATCTACATGCAGGTTACGCCACGAATGCAAATTTTGAGAGGTTCTCTATCCGCTGATATTAGCGTTTCCGATATATCTGTCATGGTTACTGTTCTTTGGAGGAACCTGTGAATCATCCTGGAATTTAAATCTGTCATAGAGGAACTTATGAACCCCTCTGGATAATGAATATATTGAATCTTTGATAGCTCTTGTCTTTCCTAGTATTAGAATTTTTGATGTCCAGCATATATTTTATGTAAAAGAGGAATGAGAAATACCAATGTCAGATATGAAAGATTTTTATTTACATGTCAAATTTTTAAACAAATTTTTATAATAAAACATGCACTTTTTATTTAATTTAAAATGTTTTTAATATAACAACAAAAAAATAAATAATTTCTTTATTGCTGATTTCTTTTATAATCTAATTGCATTTTTAATTTAATAGCCGCATTAATCGGATGTCAGGATGAGTTGCTACAGTCTGTATTACAAACACTACCATAGAAACACTGTCGAGTATTTCTAGTTCATACTTTAACACCACCATGAACAGTCCTCTCCATTTTGCGGCTCTTCAATTTAGGAGATTGCAATCGATTCCATTTAGGAAATAGATAAGAGGAAATAGCCTTGCAACAAGTGTCAAATAGAGCATAGTCTTTTACACAGTCTTGAATTTGTAATAATTACTGTCCTCAACCCCATCCAATATTGTCTTATTCCACTCGGTTTTCGTCAATGACGGAGGGTCCAAGCTTTCAAAGGCCTGTACTATGCTGAAAACTGCTTCTTCAAAATGAATGATACTAACAATTTCAAGACAAGTAAAGTAAAAGCAGCCAATCAAATCTAGCTCGCTCATACCATTTCACAAGTAAGATAAAGTGATGACAAAGGAATTTATTGCCAGCATCAGAGCGACTGTTTGATATTGCTATGGATGATACATTAGAAATAATTTAAACTATTTGAAAGGCGTTTAATTATGTGATTTAAAAGTATTACTGATGCTTGATACAAATTCACAAAAAATCTCTTTGGAAGTCTTTTCACCAAGATATATACTATAAAGGGCCATTCCATACCCAGTAGCTAGGACAGCCCAACCGAATAAAAAGGCGATGTAGTCAGGACCTAATAAAATGTACAATAAAAGTGTAGAAATATTAAACATATGAGAGGGAAAAAAAGAAGAAAAAAAAGGAAAAATAGGCCAGACAAAAACTTCCCGGAATTTTGTCTGCAGACAAAAAATGAGAGATATGATAGCGTGCGCAAAGTTCTGGTGGAAAGTTTGGCATATCTGCTCGCAGTTACAAAAAGATCTGGACAAGTTTCGTTCTGTTCTGTTCCTATTAGATGTGAGTGTCGGTTATGGATGCGCAGGACCTGGCGTTTCTCAAAAAATATCGTCACTGATGATGAAGCATGGGTATTCGCCTATGACCCGGAGACGAAAATGCGGTCATTAGAGTGGCATACAATGTCGTCTTCCCAACCAAAGAAACCACGCTTGGTCTGATCCAAGTAAAACGTGATGCTTTTTTCATTCTTTGGCAACAACGGTTTAGCGCTCCACTAGTTTGTACCATCTGGACAGACTATGGTTGTTTCCATTAAGTCCGATCGGTCGCCAAGAGGTCACGAGATACGGTTGGCACCGTCCCCAACCAGGCGATTCTGTGCGTTTGTGCTTTTAGACCAGAGAACCTTAATCCTAACGAGACGCGACAATAACCAAAATTTTGTGATTCGCACAGATTCCTTCTGCGCAGCTTAGTAATCAGCAGACGTAATCAAAACGTCGTCATAGCACTGTTATTCTCGAGCGCACTAAAACAGACGACAAGGCAGAGATTTTAAGAAATTAAGAAAGAAATAAAAAATAGTTCATTTCTATATATGTAATAAAAAAGTATTTACGAGATGACGACACTTGCGAATGTTCTCTTGTAATTGAGAGAGTATTCTCAGAGGGCGCCACTGTATTTTTCTCATTACAAGTTTGCTTTGGTCGCACTTCGTTAGGAGTAAGCATCTCTGTTTAGGCCAGCCGATGATGCTAATCGAAACTGAAACTATTTTATTAGCATGTTTAGGCAATACGATTACGATTAAAAACATTTATTATCCAAATGTTCATATTTCTTTTTCATCTCCTGTCTCATCGCTTGCATTAACTTCATTCTCTAGTTTGCTTATAGATATGTATTTAGGCGTCCTTATTCTTGGTAAAGATTTGAATTTTGTCCGCCATTTTGATTCCACTCGACCAGGCAGACAGAGCGACCGGTCGGATACAATGAGCGAAACTGTCTTTAGGCAGGATTTTCGCAACCGCTCTCGAAAGTTTGCGGCCGGTCATCCTATTGTGGCACCCTATTACTTGTCATTTCTAAATGTAAGTTTTGCACAAATTGCGTGATGCGGTTCGGAGGAAGAGGCGCGACAAGTGGCATGGAAAGAGATTTCTGCACCGTGCTATCAATTCCTTGCTGAGAAAAAAAAATCCTGTCATCGGGCAACCATCATATTCTCTGGATTCCGCTCCGATTGACTTTTGGTTCTTCTCTACTCTTAAAATGGATGCGCGTTTCGCAATCATGTAGAACATCAAAACGAATACGACAATCAAACTCCGGAAGATTCCAAAACAAGCCTTCCGCCAGCGGTTGACTGGTGCTTCTAACAATGCGCAGGATCAGTGCGCAAGGGTTCTACTTTGAAAGTGATTAAGTAAGCCCGAAGTTCTATTATGATGCTACACCATAATTCCGGGAACTTTCTGACTACCCCTTGTTTAACTCTTACAAGTTATTGAAGTGATTTTTGCTATCGAGATTATATTACTTAAGCGCTTTAATACCATTAACATGGGAAAATATCAAACAACGGTTTTATTTCACAGATTATTTCTACTGACACAGATGAAACGAATAGTGCTAGATTGTGCTAATCTCTTTTAGATGCACGAGATTTATACAGTAGTTCGTTAAACACGGACTAAAATCTACTAAAGTTAATAACTTACACCAAAAATAAATGATGCATGTAAGAATAGCGAGTAAAATAACTCCTCCCACAACGAGCACCAACCAGAACTTCACCGTACAAATAGTGCGTTTTTCTATAATAAAAAGATCACATATTAGAAAAAAAAAAAAAAAAAAAAAAAAAAAAAATAATAATAAGGAATACAGCCCTAAATATCTGTTTGGTATTTCAGGGAAAAATTATAGATATCTTAATTACACTTTCTCCTTCCGACTAAAAAATTGTTTCATCATCAAGCCTTTCTTCATGTTCTTCAAGACTCATCTTCATTTTCTTCAAGATCATCAAGACTTTTCTATCACCTGACTCTTGGTGACTCATGTTATTTATTATTTATTTCTTTATTTATTATAATTAATTTTCATTAAAAAGGAGACCACCAGAATATCAATTCAGCATAGATATTTTAAATCAATATTTTAAATGCAATGCTGCCTCTGATGATATGGAGATTTTAGAATAAGTTACATATCCTTCCGAAGCAACAAGACTGATCACGGACATTATGGCATAATGAAACGTGGCGCCCTGTTTATCATATTTTTGGATCATCTAATAAAAGTATCATATTTAAATTGGATCAAGATACTTTTTGCTTTGTATTTTTTGGTCAAATCATGAGAAATAAATTATTGCTGCCGAGAGGTGTAGTTGATATTAACAATATAAAATTGCATATGACAATTTATTTTTCTTTCATTTACTGAAATCTTTACACCCAATACATTTCTTTACTCTCCCGCAATTATTTTAAAGTTTGTTGAAGCGATAAAAATTAAGAAAATAAAAAGTAAATATGGAAAGAAACCGCTTACTTTGTTGTTCAATATTTAATAGAGGTCCTGTAGAAAAGGTAAAAGAATCTTATGAACTCGTAAGTATTAAGCAATTAATGTATAGTATTAACTAGGAACGCTCAATCAGTAAATATCAATCAGGTTGTAAAGAAAATATCCAGAAAAACGTAAAGGCTTTATGCATGGATGGGCCATAGGAGATGAAAAGTGGATCACGCAGATGAATGTTATGCGAAAAAGAGCCTGGACGAAACGTGGACAGCCTCTAAGAACGTTGCTAAGCCACCTCTTCTTGGACAACTAAAGTTATGTTCTGTTGCTAGTGGGATTGTCGCGGTGTAATACACAATAAATTTTTACCGCGTAATCATACCTTTACTGCAGCCTTTTACATCAAGCAATTGGACCGATTACATTCTGCACGGAAAATTAAGCGGCCAGTTCTGCTTAATCGACATCCGCCTAGGCAACGCTCGATCACAGGACCAACTTCGTATCTTGGACACCAATGTAGTTACCCAAATTCCAATACAGGGAATGGATAGGAACTTGAGGGTGCTCTATCTGATGGAGCACCTTTCATCATCTCATTCATGAAAATTAGGACACATCCAAATTCTATCTCGAAAACCGTAAGAAATACACAACAAAATTCCCATTGCACATTTGTTCAACAGCAAATGCCAAACAAAACCAAAAAAAGTAAACCAAAATCCGATGAGCGGATCACCCACAATTCTCATTGCAAGTTCCACAATTTACCATAAAGTCACCAGTTTCCTGTGCAATTGGTATATAAAGGCTTGTTGAAGCTGAGAAAAAAATCAGACTAAAGCAGCAAGATGGCACAGGAAATGATCAACATGGCCCTCTGCTTTGGTGAGGCGAGGCAAAATTATCATGCAACAACCAGGCATCGTTGAAATGTCGTGCGGAATTATGCTGTGGTGCAAGTGGACATCACATTGAACACAATCTGGATAATTGATGGAAAGACTTACTTTGTATCAGATGACTGTTTGTAAGCAACAAACAGTAGAAGAGCCAATTGTCCTGTTGCAGAGCTTGCAATGAGGATTGTGGGTGATCCGCTCATGGTGAACTTTATTTTGTTTTGTTTGGAATTTGCTGTTGAACAAATGTGCAATTGGAATTTCTTGTGTATCTCTTACGGTGTTCGAGATAGAATTTGGATGCGCCCTAATTTGCATATTTGAGATGATGAAAGGTGCTCCATCAGATAGAGCACCCTCAAGTTCCTATTCATTCCCTGTATTGGAATTTGCGTAACTACATTGGTATCCAAAATAGGAAGGGGGGTAACAGACTTTTGACTCACCCTGTATAAACTCATCGATGGATGGAACATAGTCCTAATTACCAGGGTGAATACTTGGACGATTAGGTAGTTATTGATGAAGCTTGAACACTGTTTATGTCTTTGTCACATTTTTTTTCCGGATACTTTCTTTACAGCCTGATAAATTTCGAATAGCAACACTAGAAAAGTCAATTAGCAATTTCCAAATAAAAGGGAGCCTTTATTTTTTTTAAATAAAACTGCACGTTTACGATATTTTGTAAATTCTCCGAGGAAACTTGTTAGCTGCTGCGTTGCACTTAGATTTTCTATCCCTACATGTTCGGTAGATTCCTAAACAAATTATGAACAGCTTTATATGAAAATATTAGTTATATGAATCTTTTGATTAAAAAAAATCTTTTATTCTGGAGACTAGCTCTAATGGCGCCATCTTTTAAAAACTCTTAAACGTGCTCTACAAATGCAAAAGATTTGAATATGAGGCCTAATGGATATAAAACAGTGTTAAGGAAGACTGTTCATGACTTTTTAAGAAAAATTCAATAAACAATATTATAATCCAACAGACAAGTCATGAGAATCGCTCCTCCTAGATAGCTTTAAATTAACGTTTTCTAACAGTGAAAGTAAGTAATATTCTAATCCTTCAGAACAAAATTAACCAGTCATATATATTTTCGTTCATAAATTATTACGAAATTCACATGTTAACGTTGTCATGACGTTGGCTAAGTTCATCAGCCAACCAGCGACTCCTTAGCCCTCGTTGCACAGGTCTTCTATTTATCGTTCATATTTCCTGCTTAAGATGCGCTTTGTTCAACACGTGTTCAAGCAACATGTCAAACAAGAAAGTATCACGATTCTTTGGAAGAAAATTAACTTCGCATTAATTGCAAAAAAAAAAAAAAGTCTTGTTTAAGGGCCACCGATTAATGAGTTAACAGTAAGTAATTCATTTAATAGCAACCTCAGTACGAGGCTTCATTTTACTCAAGTTTGTTTCCATGGTGACGCAATGATTGACAGTTCTCATGATTCACTGGTTGGACTATGTATCATCGCATTACACATTTGTTTTAAAATACACTTCAGTCTCACGCTTAAGTTTTTTCGTACTTAAGTAGCAACATCCATGAGAAGAATTTAATAAAAGGCTCATTTGTCTTTCTTGATATTGTTTCAAATAAAAAAATAGGTGGATTAATAAGTGGATTCTTTACACATTCTTGAATGTTTAAGGAAGACACATAAGTTGGAAATTTCTATTTGCTTTTACGTTTTCAGATTATACTAGTGCTAATAAAATATATTGAGAAGACTTACTTTTAGAATCCATTCTGTCAGGAATTTTAACATCTGTACAAAATGGAAAAAAAATTAAAATTTGAATTTCGAGAGCCTCAAATATAATTGGTCGAGTATAAAATTGTGTTGTATAAAATGCGTTTACAATTAAATTAAAAAATTACTTAAAAATAAAATAGAAATTAGAATATAAAAGCAAAATTCCTCACAAGAGCCCAGAGGACGAGTTCATTTTTTCCGCCGGCCAGGTGGCCGAGAGGGCTAGGGCGTAGGCTTTCTAGTTCTCAAGTCCGCCTGGTCGTGGGTTCGAATCCCGCCGTGGGCATGGATGTTTATGTTTGTCCCGGGCTGCGTACGGATATAACTTGTGTAAAAGGCGCAAAATGACCTTAGTAGTCGACGCCAAAAATTCTAAAAAACCAAACCTAATCATTTTTCCCCGCTTGAGGAGACGACAGACATCACTCGAAAGAGCTTTGCTATTTTAATAATTGATAACTTTTTTAAATATAATTAAATTTTATGGCTTTTTTTAATCATCGTTATTTTTGGGCTTTCATTAGACTTTTGTTCCTATTTAGTCATTTGGATAATTTGATAATATTTTCTTCAATCGTGGAACTTTCATAAAATTCATCTAGTGATCGGCAGTTTTAGTTATAATGGCGATGTAGAATTTATTGACATGAAAGTAAAGTTTTAGTCGATTTTTGTATACTCTGTTCAGTTTGTTTTCAAGCCTCATCATACACTCAATGAAGTCTTCCTCTGGAGCCGGTGTGAAAACTTTCGGTTTTCTCGTTTTAATTTTTCATTCGAAATATACAATTGCGTTACTTCAACATATCTCCCTTATAATGAAATTATTTTAAAACATACAACATATATATAATAGAGAAAAATAGAAATAAAACTATAGAATTAATTTTTGCTTACATGGGTTTAATTCGCGAGCGATATCAGGGCGACCTATTTCGATTAATTTTCTTTGTAATTCGCTTATCCAGTCGTCCTCGGAACTTTTCTCCCGCCATTTCTCCATCATTTCCACGTAGAGTTCGGTCTCTCCTTTGAAATGCATGCTATTGTCCTTTTGCATCTTGTTCAAATCATTCCCAGTGAAACGAAGAGCTCGCCCAAGACGTCTCCAGTCGGATATCTGAAGTTTTTCAGCAATCAGGCTGAAGATTTCATCTGTTTTAAAAAAAATCAACTTAATTCTAAAGACTACTGAATCCCTGACATGAATGTGTTATGATTTACAGGTTTTCTTTATTCCGATTATAAACAGAGCGTTGATTTTTACATTAAAAGAAATAATCTCAACTAATTAAAAAAAATCGCTCAATTATACTTACAGGGTGCAACAAGTAAAACTGTTACAAACTTATAGTACTTAAACAATTGATCATAATAAACATTTTATATTGTCCTATAAAACATTAGTCCGGAAATGCATAACTGATGAGTTACACAAGTGAACACATGCAGCCTTCACTGCAGTTACAGTTGCTGTTCAAGCTGACGACCTCCAACCTCAATGAATGTTTGGCATCTGCGGTGTAAGTTGTTGTACATTCTGTCGAGTAGCACTGGAGTGTCTTTTTATGTCTTCAGCGGCTGCCACCAACCGTGCTACAAGATGTGTTTCTGACTCCACCGGGGTTTCATAAACGATGATCTTTAAATGTCCCCACAAAAAGAAGCCCAGTGGGTTTAAATGTTTCGAATTCCATCCCCTCGCCCAATCCATCGTTCACCAAATGTTTCGCCAAAATAGTCCCGGACAGCGTGCCCAAAATGGGGTGGCGCACCATCATGCTGAAACTGTTGCGACGAGTGTCCAGAGATACATCGTCCAACAAGTCTGGCAATACTTCTTGAAGAAAGATGAAATTCGGGGCTGCTGTGAGATGATGTGGTAGAATGTAAGGTCCAATAAGACGGCCGTCGACAATACCAGCCCATACGTTCACTCCAAAACGTTGCTGGAAACACCTGGGCCATATAGCATGTGGGTTTAGGCGTTCCCAATGGTGCATGTTCCGGCTATTGAAAACGCCGTCCCTGGAGAAGAATGCTTCTTCGCTGAAGAGAACCAATCTGGAAAACACTGGTTCCCGCACACAACGCCGTAGGAATCATCGACAGAACGTAACGCAGGCCCCAATGCTTGAACTCTCTGCCGATAGTATGGATGGAATAGCTGTTCGTGCAATACTCGCCAGACAGACATGTGGTCCGTGCGCATGGTGCCTGCAATAGCACGGCTACTTGCTGATGGATTCTTATGAATTCGACGAAGCACCTCGTCCTCGAATCCCAGGGTGCAACGGGTTCGGCCAGCACCAACACCTACCCGATGCACAACAAAGGTTCCTGACTCACGCAGACGCCGTGTAAGTCGAGCGAACATTGTGTGTGCTGATTGCTGACGATGTGGAAAAAGCTCGTGATAAAGCCGATAGGCAGCTCTTCCGTTCCCTTGCACTTCGCCGTACACTAATACCATGTTGGTGTACTCACCAAACGTGTAGCCAGCCCTAATCGCAGACAGTTACTAATGACTGATTGCACAGTTCACGTGGAAGTAATTGGAAGTTAATTTGCATGCTCGTAGTTAAAGTACACGATTGCTCAAGTTGGTTGAGACCATTCGTTCGATGGTGAGCACTGCGAATGAGCCACATCCACTTCTGTAACTCATCACTTGTATAAGTACCCTAAGTTTGTAACACTTTGACTGTTACACCCTGTATAAAACCTAGTGACGCCATTATACACTCATCCGGAAGCCAACGAGAGACAGTGCTCATTTCATTCTCTCCATCTTGGATTTTAACAGTCAGTGCTTTTTCGTTTGTTGGAAACAATGAAGGATAGATCTTTGCTTGGACCCCGATGGTCACGTGACTTTTGAGTGCGCTGGCCTGTCTCTCGTTGGCCTCGGATTCATCGTAAACAAAAAAAAGTTGCAGTCTGAAGGAAGAAAGATACGTAAGTGCAAATTAGGAAATGGTTTCGTCACTGTTAGATATGCAAATGTTTAAAGTGTCTACCGCGGCAGCGCCAATGATGTCCACAAGCACGTAACATATCCCGCAACTTAACGATACTTTAAAATCTTGTCTCTGTGCGCGTAATTTTTATTGCAACTAGTGTTTTCGGGTTTAAACTATCGCTTTGATGTTTAGAATGTCTTTGAGAAGAAATCGACAGCCATTTTAACAGTTGGACACCTTTGAGAAAGGTCGCATCGTAAGATTGGATGAAGGTGGTGGTCATATCGGTCGGGCAGGTGATACAGTTGCACGCTGTTGGCGGCATTGGATGCAAGGAAATTATCCCTCACGACAAGTAGGCTCAGGGAGACCCAACGAACCACAAGAAGGGAAAACCGAAGGATTGTCCGGCATGCGCGAAGCACGCCAACTGCCACAGTTACGGACATTATGCGAACAGTGATCCCCTCCCTACATTCATCCTGCGCGCTTCTGGATTGGATGCACGGAGACCATTACAGAGACTGCCCCTGACACAAAAGCAACGTCGCCATAGACTGCAATGAAGCATGTGGAGTCTCGCTTTTGTCTTGGTGTGGAGGCAACGCGGTCAGTGCCAAAATGAACGATTTGTTGATTCTCGTCACACGTGCAGACAGCAGGGTGTAATGTTAAGGGGTGCGATTTCATACAGCTATGCGATGCCCCAACGGTTTGTTGATGAGGTCCTTCAACCGGTGGCCTTGCCTTTTGTGAACGCTCATCCCAGTACTCTATTCCAACAGGACAACGCTCGTCCTCACACTACTGCCATCTCTAAAGCTTGCCTCGCATGCCGTGACCAGCAGCATCGCCAGATCTGTTTCATAGAAAACCTATGGGATGGTATGGAACGTTCTGTTAAGACTCCACCGCTGATCTGCAAGAGCTACAAGCCAACGTTCAGTTTGCATGGGATGAGTTGAGTCAAGACTACGTTAAGAACTTGCACCACTCCATGCCACTACGGTGTGGCAGAAGGCATTAGAAATAATGGCGGCCCAACATCCTATTGAGAGTTGGAATGACTTTGGTATTTTGACCAATAAATTTTGGTCATACCCACACTCATTGTTTAATCTTTTGTTGGTGGTAGCGAGTACTAACTTCCTGTCAAATATCTTTTTAATCTGACGATTCCTTCTGGGTGCAACTTTTTCTTTTTTTGACGATGACTGTATGAACATGTAATGAAAACTCACTTTTAATGTCCAGGTCCGTTTTTACGTGCTCCATATCTAAAATATTACAATACAAAAAATTTGTAATGATTACGATTACGAAGAATGGATTTAAATTATTTTTACACATGTGAATGTTTTTATGTAAACAACCATTCTATTTATAAGGTAAAATTTAATATAGGATTTTATGTAAAAGTTAGTATATCCGGAATTTCAAATATTATATACTTGACAAGTAATTAAGTTTAATCGCCTCCATTTGTGGGGAAATATTATAAATGTGAAAGTGCGTTTGTTGTTTGTTTGTCCTTCTTTCACGTCGAAACGGAGCGACGGATTCACGTGGTTTTCTGCATGGAGCTAGTCGGAGGGCTCGAGAGTGACATAGGCTACTTTTTACCGCGGGAAAACAACGCTTTCCTAAGTCCTTTTGAAATTCCCTGCTTTTGCTTTGTAATTCCTCTCAACAGATGGCGCGGGCGAGCGAAGCCGCGGGTAACAACTAGTTCACTATAAAAAAATGTAGGAAATTATATAAAGTATACGATAAAATTTCATCTTCTAATGTCCCCTCCCCCCCCCTTTTTTTTTTTAAATTCTGGATTGGGCTTGCGTGTAATGTCAGCACTGGATGTAACTTTCGTTCGTTGCTGCTGTTGTTATAATGAATGTGGAGAGGTATTGATGAGGAGATTGTGTGTGTGCGTGTGTGTGTGTAAGTAAGTGTGTGAAGGATCGAGCATAATAGCGTCTATTTATGCTCGAAGGTGTGAAGGATCTGTTTCTAAGCTGAAATGCATTTTTGAAAAAAAGAATTGAGTGAAGGAAGGAAAATGTGAAAAAGTATAAAGGAAACTTATAAAGGAAGAATTTTTTTAATAATCCTGCTTTTAGAATTTCCTTTTATTATAGAGGAAGAATTTTTAAAAACCTTGATGAGAGGAATCTAGAAATGAAGAAAGATGAATGTTTTTAATATTTCTTTTCACATAAATTGAATATTATGAATTGCAAATGCCACTAAGATTATGAAACTTGCTTTCATTTAACATGTTACTCTTGTGCTCAAACAAATTTAATTCCATTCCTAAAAGCACTAGAAAATTCCTGAGATAAGTGGTCGATTATAAAGATTGGTCCATATGTTCTAAGGACGGAGCTAGATTTTGGCATAAGCTCTAGGCGCTTTAGTTACGAAATGTACTTATTTTTGCCTAGGTTATGCCTTAAAAATTTCGTAGGCTCTAGATATCCTGTCAACATTGTCTGTTCTAGGTGATCAGGTCAGATCATTATTCAGATAATTAAATCTATCCTTGTTTTCAGGCATTGGTCAACGAATTCTGGACAGTCGGTCTACTTTTAATTACATCAAAGCATCATCTAACTATCTCTGGAAAAAGAAATTGTGTATATAAATCCAGGAGCTAAATATCTAGTAATTGTTGAATTCATCAGAATTCTAAAACGGTCAAAGAGTTTTTTTAAGGCAAACGATTCTGGCTCCTGGCTCCAGCTTTGACTTCGACTTCATCTCAAAATCCCAATTCTATATCTGACTTGGAAGTCTAAGTTGTACGATATAGATACTTAGGAAGCAAAAGTATGATAATCAAATCTAACTTCGTTCGCATTTTTCGATTTTTTTTTGCTTTTTTTTTTTTTTTTTTTTTTTTTTTTTTTGCTTTTTAACTTTTAAGATCGTGTGATAATATTTGGAAAACTGTAAATGATTTACAATTTAGAGTCAGAGTAGTGAGTTTTCTGCTGACTACGAGCTCACCAAACACTGGCTAAATCCATGACTCGGACTCCGCCTCCACAACTTTCCTTATATGGTATATAAATTATCAGAGTAAAATAATTCACATGAAGTGAAGGACGTAATGTTAATTAATAAATTGAAAATTTGCATTTGTCTTATTCCAGATGAAGATAAATTTAATTAATAAAAAGTAGTGGCTTACCTGATGAACTACATCGGCTCTTTTTCACTCCAAATGTAACAAGAAATTATGAACTCTTGTAAGTAGATTACTTATGAAGTAGACACCGTTTGAAGGCCATCAGGATCGAGAGGAAAAAACCCACGTAATAATTCTTATACACATATTTCCTATCTATTTCATTATCGAGCTAATGTTTATAACTTTTTAAAAAGAATCATTAGGAACGAATTTCAAACAGCTTAAAATAAGACTCGGAAGATCATAGAGTTCTAATCAGACTTATTCACCATTTCCACGAAACGAAAGTTCAGTGAATTATCGAAACTTTTATATTCTCAGAATTACTTCTCATATTGCGTCTGACATTCTTGTATTCGTTCAATATTTATAAATTTCCTCCACCTTGGTTCTATTTTGAATACGTGTGGGTATTTATATAAAAACCAAAAACAAACTGTATTATACATTGATAGAAAACTACTGCGATATGCACAAAATAGTTGTTTACGAGAGAAACCGCGCCCTACCGTACATTTCCTGGTATTAATTTAAAAAGATTTCCTCGAAGATATCTCGACAAGACCTGTGTTTTAGAGCTCTCGACAAGCGAGCCGGCTCTTTGCTCTTCGTCAAGAATAGATTGTATCAATAAATTGGGAGATCTTACGCCCGTATTCAGAATAAGCGCTCTTGCTCAACCATAATAATATGATAGTACAAACTCAATAATATGATACAATGGTACAAATCCAATAATAATGATCTAAATTCAATAAAAATATGGTACACAGAATAATATGATTGGAAAAATGCAATTCCCGTTCGTTGTATTTTATCCAATCATATTATTCCATTGTACCATATTTCTGTATACATGTATAAGGGCATGAAGCCTCTAGAGTATATCTTTGATAAAACCGGGAATAAATGGCGAAACTAGTCAGAAACCCTGTTCTCCCTTTATTGTGTTGTAAAGTCTCATTTTAAAATAGCATATACATTATTATAAAAATTGGAAATAATTGCCATCAATTGTTAGTAACCTTTTTTGATAATTATTCGTAATGTAAGGTAGCGGATAATGTTTAAAATAAAACTCTTTTGTCTAGAAAGTTTTGCTGATATATCCCATATCAACTGGAACTGAAACATGTTCCTCCAAATTTAGAGTCCAAATACATAAAAAAAAAAATTCTCTGTTAAAGTGCAGTATATTTGCATTTGTAGTATCCATTGCTTCCTGATTGTTTCAATAAAATTTCTTTATTATCATTCATAAAAATTAAAATGTCTCAAACCAATTAATAATTTATCAAGATTCAAAGGCACGATGTGGAAATTTTTTTTAGTTGTTTAAAAAACAACAAATTTTACTTTAGAGAATATTTTAACTCGCCTATTTGTATCTCCATTACTTTTGGTTGTTTTCTTTTCGGGTTTACAATTTTTTTTATTTCTTTTATTTTTTAATTTCGAATTATCAGGTGGCACAGGCGAATAATGGCGCCTGATTAGTGTGCCCTCACACGTATAAAACCATGAACTTAATTCGGAATATCGTCTATATTGTAAAAAATAAAAATTTAAATATCTTAAAAATATGAATGACTTAACATTAAACTTGTGGTTTAATTTGACTGCATATAGAATGAAAATAAACACGCTTCATCCAGCACGGTCTAGTCAAAAATTTTTAATGGACATAACTGCAAACATCCATAATTGAAATGGGTAAACACATTTTTACAATAGATTTCGATTATCGTAAATAATATATTAATAGAATGTGCATTATAATTAGTGATTCAAGTTTTCTCTGATTTTCTGTGTTCGTTAGCTTCTTGATATAATTATTTATTTCAAATCATCTGTAATTAAAAAAAAAAATTCTAGACTTTATAAAAGAATCCTATTAAAATGTAATGAATTGAAAAGTAATACGTTGCATTTATATTTTCCTTCAAAAATAATAATTATTAAATAAAATTAAAATGAATTAAATAATTATAAAGGAATGGTCTCGGAGTAGCAAAATGGTAGCGTTTTATTGGAGCAGTCCTTTATAATTTCACATTCAGCAAAATCTACCAGGATGAAACTACTTGAATTACATCTATACAGTATATATACAAAAGAGAGAAGACGAGGGGAGGCCGTGGACTAAGAGGGCTTTCGTAGAGTGACTGGATGGGTGATGACCATTTAGTGACGCGAGATCTTACCGCCCCCCCCCCCCCCACCGTGCTTAGGAGGGCACGTTAAGTCGTCGGCCTCGGCTGCTATTACCACCTTATAGCAGTCGTAAAAGCTGGCAGAAGCTCAAAAATGCATCTCCCAACTCTTCTGGTCAGCGCGGGAGATTAGATCAAAAATCTCCTTTGGGGGAGGCCTATATCCTGCAGTGGACTGAAACATTTACATTTTTTATATAAAAGAGGACATCCACTCGCTCACTGACTGACTCACTGACTCATCCTCGTACTGCAAAATTTACTGGGGCCATCGACTCGAAACTCGGGGGTTCATTGGACGGATAGGGGCATGTTAAATAAGACGGGGTTTTTCGAAATTCGCACCCCCCCCCCAAAGGGGGCAGAAAGGAGTTGCAGTTTCGGTCGCCTGGCTCCGCCCTCAATGAACGCAGATCTTCGAAATTTTGCAGGAAGGTTTCTAGTTACCGTGCCAGAAAAGCAGTATCCTCGTTTTTCGATATTCGAATTTTAAGCGTCCGAGGACTGAAAAAATTCGTTTTTCGGGGGGGGGGGGG
>JAHWFO010047825.1:3554491-3565810 GCA_023313115.1 Rhysida immarginata | reverse complement strand
TTGACAACTTTTAACCCTTTAAACACCAAGTAAAGGGTTGCACGCGCCTCCCCCCTTTCCGCCAATGCTGGTGCTATACTACTGTGGAGAGATACTTAAGAAGCATGCTTTAAGAATAGGCAATATTTATCAACCTTTGTTCGGCTTGGACCTCTAGGAAAACTTTAGACGTGCCCTCGATGGTTTTTAAATTTTTATTGCGCTCTAGCAACAAAAAGGTTGCAAATAAAATACTGTGCTCCTTACCAGATTTGGCCAATTAAAACAAAAGGAAAACCAAAACACACACAGTTCCATCGTTGCAATTTTCAATCCCTGGGGTCAGAGGGCTGTGGCCTCTTAGCTCCCCCGTCCTTAGCTACGTCCCTGATTTCTACCGCCACAGTTTGTTCTGTATGGCTTTATGTTTCGCCGTTCTTAAAGGATAATTTGTTTCTCTACGATATTAGAAGTAAGCATTTTTATATTATGGAAAGGAAGGCCTCACTCCCCGCTTCGTTCCTGCTGAATGTGAAACGGCTCCCCATTTCAACACGCGCGGCTTTTTGACGCCTAGAAAACGTCTGGAATGGGAAATTCGCTTCACGCCGCGAAGCCGCTGAATATTAACTAGCTTAACTTCGGGAATCATGTGGAAACGAATGCCGCCCAGGGATTCCATGAGTTTTGGGAATAAATCAAAGTCAAGGGGCTAAGATCTGGAGAGAGGTACATTACTTCCCAAACCATCTTGCAAGCAGATCACAGGCAACACCATCCACATGACAACGGGCATTGTCAAGAGGGATAATGGGTGGAGCGGCGAGAAAGTGACGCCGCTTCCTCTGCAGGGCTTCAGGAAGGTTGTATTGCAAGAAATGTGAATAGTACGCAGCATTTACATTTGTCTCTTGAGTATTTCCCGAGTAATGATGACAATCGTATGGAACAGCTTGTGTGCATTCACCCATTTCCTTGCCGTACTGTACGGTAATGCATCAGTTCCATTCTCCTTTGCAGTACGGCCTCTTAACAGTTTCAATTCTAAGCCAGGAACGCTGCTCCAGTTTGGAAAACACATTTCTCCAACGACTTTGTTCTGAACAAAATGTGTAACGTTAGTGCGCGTGGAAATGCATGTGCCAATACCATCGTTCCCCTCTAGTACTGTTGTGATTACTATTTAATTTCCAGTCTCGTATAAACGCTTTACCCGCTTTGTGCTGCCCACAAAATTAATTTACCACAAATTAATTTAGAGTTGCAATTTGGTATTACAAACGTAGATACAATTGAATCCAGATTGCATCTGCAACGTACATACAGTTTATCGACAACCGACAACTAAACCCGTGTAGATAGTACCGTATAATGGAAATTGCCACCTCATTACTCCTTTGAGCAGTATTTGAGCAAGTGGGACTGCTTGACTGAAATTGTCTGAACTCAAGCAGCGGATAAATTGTGATGACTAGACTATCACAACTCATTCCTGTATACAACTGAAATAGTATGGAGCTAACCATCAAACCTTAAGTTATTTTTTAGATATAAACATATCTAGAAATTATGTAAATCCGTGTAAAGCGCATCTATCAAATTATTTAAGATAATGAAGATCGATTATGTAATATCTTACACCAAAAATAAAGGATGCACGTTAAAGCGGTGATTAAACAGATTCCTCCTATAATTAGAAAGAGCCAGAATCTCAGCGTGAACTTGCCTTTCTTTCCTGAAAAAAAAAAGACCAAAAGATGAAATTTAATATTACTCAAATTTCAATGCTATTCATAGATTACTATAGAAGATCAAGCAGGTTTCACTGAAGCAAAATGAGATTCTTTCTATACCTTCCTTATCTGGTCTTCTGGATAATGAAGAAAAAAATGAGAAAAAAAGGTCTCTTTTTATTTTTTGTAATGGTTCACCATATTTTATGATTAGGGAAGACCGGAGCAAAATGAAATATTCCCATTTTTCCAGTACTGCTCGTGCCAGTCAGATTATGTTCTAGTTCTCCTGTAATGTAATCTTGCATGTGATATTTGTTTTACGCATTACCCTGTCTAAAAGGTATATGAAACACGTCCACTTTAAACTTCGATAGGTGGGGTATTTATGGAAATCGTTTCACAGTAGGATCGGACAACGGGACAAAGTTGAGCATGCAAAGTGCCTGTATTATATAGGAATGTTTTCCGCGACGAGAAATGGTGATGGATGGTCAAGATGTCAACACTGCACGATTTGGTGGAGTCGATGAAGGAGATGAAACTTTCGCGTGGGATTTTTGCCAAAATGAACGTTGAATAGCTATCTGCTCTACCACTTTTTGCTTTTCATGGCAATAACATTAAAATATCGTCTATTCAAACTTAATATGTTGTGTTTTCCATGTTCCACTTTACCCCATACATAGGGATAAAGTGAAACATTTGAATTTTATAAAATTTCTAATAACTCGGAACGATTCCTAGTCACAAAGGATAAGAAAATGTTTAAAGTTGTTCTCATTCTAATTTTTTTCTAAACATGTACAGTAACCAAATGATTTGCTAAATATATTATCTAAATATTTAGATATTCCTGTAATCATTAAGAAAATAAAGGTTCCTTGGAGTGTAACTTCTTAGAAATATGGCTTATGAAAAAGTTAAGTGTTCCACTTTGCTCCGGTTTTCCCTACAGCATGGGAACTGTTCATAATATTTTACGATATTATTCGACATTTTATTTATTTTTGGATTTCATCAAAACAAATATTGCAGAACAGTTCTAGTGAAATGAGATAAGTAAACAGTGGGTATTTTAAATACTAAGCGATATTTTATAAAATTAATTCAGTTTTTAACCTGGCAGGATGACTATTTACTCTCAAAACAAATACGGGGCAGAGTCAAAAACTAACCTTAATATGGTAATAAATAGTAAATGGCAAAATTAAGGTGACCTTTTTGATTCTCCTTAATATCATTGCCTTATGCTTGGAGCATTATCTCCAGTTTCATTTAGTAGATTAATTTAATATAACGTTATTTTAAAATCTAACGATGTCTCGAAATCCATTTAAAATCCTTAGAATTCTTGTCGTATTGATCGATTTGACTGCGTTCCATTATATATGTTGAAATATTGCCAAAGTAGCAGTTAATGTGTTCGGAAAAATTCATTCCAACAAACGTAGAAAAACACGTTGAAATTTGATGCGCATTTCACAGACAGTGGCATTTTATAGTTAAGCGGCATCATATAGGTTGGCTCCATGTATCCTATGTGGAAAAAAAGTGATTGGACACTATGGGGTAATGGAACAACAGGATTTATTCAAGCTCTATATGTTGTAGGGCCACCTCGTGCACCAACCCATTTATCCACAACTTCTTGGACTACTGTAAGCGGGATATTTCGCGGAGTACATCGACCAACTCCGGCAATGAAAAAAGTCGGGCCAGCCTGGCCCGCACCCACCATTCCAATACGTCCCGCAGGTTCTTTATGAGGTTGAGGTCCGGGCTTTGCGCAGGCCAGTTCATCCGCGAGGCTTGATTTTCCGCGCACCATTGAAGTCTAGCCCTGGAAACATAATAGGTGGCATTGTCATCCTAGAAGAATAATTCATCGTTCCCATAGAACTGCCACAACGTAGGGAGCACTGAGTTGTCCAGGTTCTCTGTATGCCTCGGAATTCATGTTTTAATGCACTACGATCAGCGGACCCAAGCCGAGCCAGCTAAATCAACCCCCATGCACCACCACCATGCTTCACAGTGGGCACTATACACGCCGGTAACAGATATTTTCCGGGTCACCGCCAAACCCACACACGTCTAACCGATCTAAAAAGCGTAAATCGTGATTCGTCACTCCATAACACTCAATGCCGCCATTTCTCCTGTGTCCAAGTCTGTGCTCTACACCATTGTAGGCGATGATGAGGTTTATGGGCAGCTGTTCGACCATAATATCCAAGTGCATGGGCTTCTTTACGACGAGTCTTGATTATAATCTGCATATTGGTGGCTATCTGGAATTCGTTCGCCACGGCATGCATGGGACGGGTCCTGTTTTTCATAGCTCCCACTGCAGCACTCTCCTATTCTTATCTTGCAGTTTCGTGGGTCTTCCGGGGCGTTGTTCATTCCTGTAATATCCCTTTTTCTTCCCCGTGTTGATAACAAGGGATACTGTGTAGGATGTCGGCAGTGCATCGTAAATTCATACCTGGAGCAACCTAATATCGAAATAAGAAAGTTGTTTTCTGGTAGTCATTTTACCCGAGAATTAAGTTTAGAACTCTCCCGTTTCCGGTTTTTAATCTCACAGACCACGTGACGATCGTGGGTAAGCTCAAATGCTCATGAAGTGGGGTGCCCAATCACTTTCTTCCACAATGTAGAAAAGGTATTTAATCAAACGAAGATAAAATAAGCAAAAATCCAGAAACTTGAGAAAAGGAATTCGCCAATATCCTAAGCCTACAGTATTAAGAATAGTGTGTAAATAGTTATGAAGTCTGATTCTTTTATTAGATGCATATGCTTTTTATATGAGTATATAGTGGATTTGTACTGTTTAATATCAGGATCGTCTTTACAGATTTAGGACGCGCTTAAATGTCAGTTCTTGGATCAGTCGCGCTCCTAGGCGCTCTATAGCCCATTTCGCCCAATAGATAAGGAGGAGGGGATATTTGAGCGCGTTTACAACATAACTACAGTACTTCCTCAGATTATTTTCTTGCTACGAATTTCGTCGTCACACGGCCTGGACTCCTCATTCGAAATATCGTAGCCACACAATTAATGACTTCACACCTATAAGAATCAGTCAAAGTCATATACTAAATTAGAAATTTTTTATACCTGTTTCCTTTGTCGAGGAGCCTCCGTTTATGGGTTGTTCTGCTAAAATAATTATAGGAAAAGAATGAAGTTAATTTACATAAAATTGCAAAGAGAAAAGAAGTTTAGAAGAAAACTGCTTAGAATTCATTTGCTTTAAAGAAAAAAATGTAATACAATATAATCTAAATACATGTAATATTATAGATATTAACATTAATTTGCAAAAGCAAGCTTTAAATGCTTTGGGAATTTTTATACAATCATCTTCACTTGAAATAAAAAAGATTTTCTTCCAAAATAGGCCTAAGAAACGTCCTTTTTGTGGTTTTCTTTTGGACTGAAATTTTTGAAGGAAAAAAATAGAGGCTTTGCAGAATAGCATGGTTTATCGGCCACCTAATCGACAAAAAAAAACAAAACAAAAAACTGGCGAGATTAAGAATACCATACAAGTATTATAAGAACCTGAGAATGAGAGCCGTGATGGAATGCATAGAAATCTATAAGGCTCACTCAACTGAAGACTTGAGAAAATTATCGTTAAACAACCAAGTCTTTTTCGATACCTTTCAACTATTACATCCTCTACGAAACTTGTTATTTAATTATTATTTTGTTTGTTTTTGCCTTTTCCCCATTTTTGTAATTATTTATTTATTTATTTATTTATTTATGAAAAGAAGAAACTTTTACAATTACCCAGTCCAGAGCCGGTATGGCCTCTAGGCCGACAAGTGCGGTCTCAATCTGTATGCTTCAATCTGTCTATTTTAAGTTTTTATTTTCTGTTCCTTTCAATTTGTTTCACTCTGTTGTATTATATCTTATGTATATTTTATTTATTTATTTATTTTTGTTTTTTTCGTTTGTTTTTTTTTCACTTTACGATAATTCTTCCTTTCAATTTGTTTTCATTTTGTAAGTTGATGAGTCATGACTGTCGACCCCTTTTTATCCACACTGATTTGCCCCTTTTTTGTCCCATCCGACTTGTTTGGTCATCTTTGTGTACAGGGTGTTGCAGATAACTACAGGGCAATATAACGGGAAGCCTACCCGTTCGATTGCAGGGCCGGCTCGACATCAAATGATAATTGGATAATTTTATCAAAAACATGACAGTTTTGACGTTCACCCCCCCTCCCCGACTGTGGAAACTGCTGGCTGCTGAAGGCTACCTTCATCTCCCTCCATTCTGCCAATCGACCGAGCCAGCCCCTGCAATCGAGCGGGTAGGCTTCCCGTTATACTGCCCTGTAGTTATCTGCAACACCCTGTATATACAGTGTCTCTCACCTAAAGTATACCAATAGCCAACTTCTAAAATACAAATCTTACAAAAGTACTTTCAACAGAAGAATTATCGTACTTTTATGTGAGGTGTTTTTATGTGTATTCCATTTCCAAAAAACACCGACGGCATTTTCGAATATTGAAGTCAACTTTGATATGTGCAATGGAAACCCTACGTTTAATGATATATTCAGATTTAACACAATATTCTTGCTGTTTTTTCAATTGATCCAACCGTTTAGGTAATGAAAGTGTGACGTGTTTGGATTAAAGAAAAGGCAAAAAACAGAAATTGTTCATCAATTTAAACGAAAACGTTTATTATAACAACATTTATTGTACAAACATTGTTTTGCATTACTGTAAAATTGTGATGTTCAAATAAAAACATTGTTATCCATTTTATAATCCATTGGGGTTTAGGATTTCTATATTATTATTATTATTATTATTATTTTATTTATACAAACACTGCATATCACAAACAAAGATAAAAACAGATTTTTACAACAAATCACATCTCTGTTTGGATTCACCGGAAATTCAGATTTCATCCTGAAATCCAGGAATTGTCCAGGTATCTTCTTAATATACACTGAGTTAGCAAAACTCATGGGATAGCAAGCACATTGATTGATGGGCATGGCTCACGAATTCACAGGGGTAACGGATTCTGGGAATGGACCATTAGACGTTGTGGGAAGAGCTTGGATAAGTGATTAATCAAAAATGGCACGTCGTCGCGAGTTGACGTCTTTTGAACGGGATATGATAGTAGGTGCCCGACGCATGGGATGTTCCATTTCGGCAGTGGTGCAGGAATTTGGCTTTCCCCGCTCAACTGTCTCCAGGGTGTATCGGGAATGGCTGGATGAAGGCATCACAGTCCACAACAGGCACCATACCGGGCGTCCAGCTGCCCTGAATGATTGTGACCGGCGACACCTGGGACGAATGATTCAGAGAGACAGGAGCGCAACAGTGCAGCAAATCACAGACCAGTTCAATACTGGCCGCACTAGAAACGTCTCTCGGTGGACAATCCGTCGGAATCTGCATGCCCTCGGGTTTGGCAGCCGTCGCCCTACACGGGTGCCAATGCTTACCCAGCGTCGTCGGACACTCCGGCGTGCATTTGCCACCAACCATCTTGGCTGGACTCTGCAACAGTGGCGTAACGTCATATGGTCAGATGAGTCACGATATGAACTGTACCAGGCTGATGGGAGGCACCGTGTGTGGCGCAGACCTCGCGAAACGATGGATCCCGCATGCCAACAGGTGGTGGTGCAGGGTGGTGGGGCGTCAGTGATGGTCTGGGGTGCATTTTTCTGGTTTGGAATGGGCCCTCTGGTTATCCTGGATCAAACGTTGAATGGTCCACGGTATCTTCAACTCATCGGAGACCATCTGCGCCCGTTTTTGACATTTCAACACCCTGACGACGTAGCAGTCTTTCAAGATGACAATGCTCCACCACATCGCTCCAATGTCGTCCGCGAATGGTTCGAGGAGCATGCAGGAGAGGTCCAACGACTGAGCTGGCCAGCCCGGAGCCCTGACGTGAATCCCATCGAGCATATCTGGGATGCTGTTGAAGTCAGGCTCCGGGCACTGGATCATCCGCCCACGAACGGGCAGCAACTATCTCTGCAGACTATCTGGTGTCAACTGCCTCCAGAAGTGTACCAGGGACTTGCAGACTCACTACCACGCCGTATTGTTGCACTCCACAGGGCCAGAGGTGGCCCGACCAGATATTAAGTAACTATCCCATGAGTTTTGCTAACTCAGTGTATAACTTGAGCCAAGTAGCGTAGTTTTTTGTAGTTAAGCAGTTCCTTGTGTGATCTCTAAGTCCTTGAGATTTTTATTCAAGTTTGGTGTGATACTTCCAAGGGTTCCAATGACTATTGGGACCACTCTACAGGGTTTCTTCCATAGCCTTGTAATTTCAATGCATAAATCCCTGTATTTTGTCAGTTTTTCAGTTTCCTTTTTCCCTTATTCTTGTGTCCCCTGGAATAGCCACGTCAGTGAAGGTGATTTTGTTTGCTTCCACTATTGTTATGTCTGGAGTATTATGACTTAGGTGGCGATCCGTCTGAAGTTTGAAGTCCCAGAGGATTTTGGTATGTTCATTTTCAATGATTTTTTCAACTTGATGGTTGTACCAATACTTTTTGGTCTTGAAATTGAATTTTTTGCATAATTGCCCATGGATCATAGTAGCTACTCTGTCATGACGTTGTTTATAATCAGTCTGAGCAATTTTACTGCATCCACTGAGCAAATGATCAACTGTTTCCACTTTATCATGGCATAGACGACATTTAGTCTTGTTAGTGGTTTTGTGAATTCTTGCTTTTATATTATTTGTGGCTAATGCTTGTTCATGAGCTGCAAAAATCAATGCCTCTGTTTCCTTCTTTATTGTTCCGTTTTGAAGCCATCTCCAGTTGCGTTTATCCACCAGTGCTTCTGTCTGTATGAGAAATTGACCATGTAATGGTTTGGATTTCCAGTTTTTATGTCGGTTTTCTAATTCTCTCTTTCTAAACTCTTTCTTTGTTTTCGCAGTTTTGATTATTTTCTCATTAATCACTTCTTTCAGCAGTTTTTCATCACTGGCTGAAATGTAGTCCTTCAGACCATGTCTTTCTTCCTCCACGACTTGTTTGATTTGCAATAGACCTCTTCCGCCAATTTTCCTGGACAAGTATAATCTGTCGGTATCACTTTTTGGATGAAAAGCATGGTATATTGTCATCAACTTCCTGGTTTTTCGATCCAAAGCATCCAAATCTGCTTGAGTCCAATCCACAATCCCAGCAGTGTACCTGATGACTGGAACGGCCCATGTATTAATTGCCTTGATTATGTTTCCTCCATTCAACCTTGAGGCCAGTATTTTTCTTACCCTACTACAGTATTCACTTTTCATCTTGTTCTTTGTTATTTTGTGGCAAATGACATCAGATTCCAGTATTCCTAGATACTTGTAAGTTTCCTCAGCTTTCAGTGATTGAACCATTTTTCCCTCCCCAAGTTGGAGTCCTTCTGTTTCTATGATTTTTCCTTTCTTGATGTCTAACATTGCACATTTGTCGAATCCAAATTCCATTCTAATGTCTTCACTGAATTTTCTGACTGTGTTGATGAGTGATGTGATGTCCTTTCTAGATTTTCCATATAACTTCAAATCATCCATGTAGAAAAGATGAGAAATCTTGCCACTTGTTTTTGATACTTCATATCCTTGTTTAGTGTTGTTTAGGATATGCGTTAATGGAATCATGCAGATATTGAACAGCAGTGGAGATAATGAATCTCCTTGAAAAATTCCCTTCTTGATGTTTATTTATTGTTTACAAAAAGATTACAAAACAAAAAGATTATTGTTTGCAAATAAAACTGTTTTATAAAATAAGGACTCTAAAATTAGCAAAGGGTAGAAGCTTTTATTGCCTACGCGTTTCGTATTAACTACATCATCAGGGAAACAATACAACTACAAGTGAGGCTGATTGCGTTCACAATTTATGGATTTGCCCCACCAATCAAAATGCAAATTTCAACCGTGGGGCTAACAAGGAATGTTATTTGTTCAAAATACACAATCATGACTCATATTACCATGTGTAGATAAGTTAAATAAACATAATTGAAAATGAAAATAAAAATAAATATAAAAATAAAAATAAAAACAAAATTAAACAAATACAAAAGGAAATCAATAAATAACATAATATTAACAGAATCTTATAAGCGGAGTAAAATATTCACCGTGATAATCGATACTTCAACAATCGATATTTATTGTTCCCGTGATCGATTACTATTCTTGCTGTTGATTACTTCGTTTACCACATCGAGAATCGGGTTCTTTATAAAATTTGTCTGGTTGTTCAATAATAATGCCTCTCCTGCTAATACGTGTCTCCTGATTTCTAAGGTTTCCAACGTGAGGATCCGTCTCTGGTCCTTTTCTTTCTTGACAATGGTCATAATTTCTTGAATATCGGCGAACGGGTGTTTCATTTTAATCAGATGTGTCGCGAATGCAGAATTACCATCTCTATTTACCCACGATCTGCGATGGTCGTCAAACCGTATTCTGAATGATCTTCTCGTAGATCCCACATAAAACGCTCCACATACCTTGCATGTTAATTTGTAGACACCGCAAGATTTGTACTGATCTTCTTGGTCGTCATACTTTTTGTCTGGGTTTAGCACATACCCACATTTGTTCCTTGTTCTATACCCAATTTTTAAGCCTTTGTTTTTGAATATGTTGCTGATTTTTGTAATTTCTGGGCCTGTATACGTAAATGCCACATACTTTTGCTTTTCTTCTACTTCCTTATCTGGGTGTTTAACTTGCTTAGCCCGATTCATTATCGTTTTTGTAATTGTATCCGGGAAGGAATTATTTCGTGCTATGTCATATATCAATCCTAGTTCTTCCTTTATGTATTCCGTTTTTAATGGGTAACTGTAAGCTCTCTGAAAGTAAAACCTCAGAGCAGCACTTTTTTGTTGCGGAGGGTGATTGGAACTGAAGCCAATTATATTGTCTGTTGTTGTGGGCTTCCTGTAGATGCTGAATTCAAGATTTTTCTTCTCCGGTATTCTTCTCATTGACAGGTCTAGGAAATTGATGGTTCCTTGCTGTTCTATTTCCATGGTGTATGCCATGTTTGGATGAAATTGGTTAAAATCAATAAGTAACTGGTCCGCACTAACATTCGATGTATCGATAATTACAATGGTGTCATCGACATATCTAGCGTAGAAAACAATTTTATGTTGTTCAATGAGAGGTGCCACACATCTTTCTTCTAATTCTTGCAAGAATTCTTCAGCCACAGTCGCGCTGATCGGAGATCCCATTAAAACTCCCGTGGGCATCTCATAGAACGAATTATTATATTGGAAATAATTCTGTTTTTGTATTATTTTCAGTGATACCTTGATATCGTTACGCACATCCTCATCTATGTTTTCATTGGAAAGTCTCTTATCAATGATATCAATAGTTTCCAAGAAAGGTATGTTAGTATACAAATTTACGATGTCAAGAGATACAATCAGGAAACGATCTTCAATTTGTAAGGACTTCATTATGTCCGCAAGTTGTTGGCTACTCATTATGATATATCGATTATGCCTAGGTGCGACGGCGTTTATGACCGCA
>JAHWFO010047825.1:3535111-3554391 GCA_023313115.1 Rhysida immarginata | reverse complement strand
TCTGGGCGGTTTAGGTTGTCCATTACCTTTTGCATTTGCCCATTCTTTATATGTTTTAGATGAGAACGATTTCTTTACTAACCTGATTTCTTTTAGATATTTTTGCGTGGGATCTTTATCAATTATAGAGAAACCATTATTTTCTATAAATTCCATCGTCTTTCGGTCATAATCAACCTCATAAATGACTACAGCTGATCCTCCTTTGTCGGCACTCACTATTCTTGCGTTATTTACTTCCAGTTTTTTCTTTATGTTTTTTGCCACCCTGTTTTCACGGTACTCATTTACACTTTTCCGTTCTCTGCTAATTTTTCTGATTTCTTGCGCTGCAACCGTTCTTGCCACATTCTTCTCTTCATTAGGTAGTAAATCTATAGCCTTTTCAACCTCTATTGCCATGTTTACGTAGTCTTTATCACCCAGTGGACGTCTTAAATTATGTTTCGGACCTTTTTGTAAGAGTCTCTGTTCATCGTTACTAAATTCAATGTTCAGTTCCAATACAATTCAATGTTCAGTTACTGAATTCAATACAATTCAGTTCCAATCACCCTCCGCAACAAAAAAGTGCTGCTCTGAGGTTTTACTTTCAGAGAGCTTACAGTTACCCATTAAAAACGGAATACATAAAGGAAGAACTAGGATTGATATATGACATAGCACGAAATAATTCCTTCCCGGATACAATTACAAAAACGATAATGAATCGGGCTAAGCAAGTTAAACACCCAGATAAGGAAGTAGAAGAAAAGCAAAAGTATGTGGCATTTACGTATACAGGCCCAGAAATTACAAAAATCAGCAACATATTCAAAAACAAAGGCTTAAAAATTGGGTATAGAACAAGGAACAAATGTGGGTATGTGCTAAACCCAGACAAAAAGTATGACGACCAAGAAGATCAGTACAAATCTTGCGGTGTCTACAAATTAACATGCAAGGTATGTGGAGCGTTTTATGTGGGATCTACGAGAAGATCATTCAGAATACGGTTTGACGACCATCGCAGATCGTGGGTAAATAGAGATGGTAATTCTGCATTCGCGACACATCTGATTAAAATGAAACACCCGTTCTCCGATATTCAAGAAATTATGACCATTGTCAAGAAAGAAAAGGACCAGAGACGGATCCTCACGTTGGAAACCTTAGAAATCAGGAGACACGTATTAGCAGGAGAGGCATTATTATTGAACAACCAGACAAATTTTATAAAGAACCCGATTCTCGATGTGGTAAACGAAGTAATCAACAGCAAGAATAGTAATCGATCACGGGAACAATAAATATCGATTGTTGAAGTATCGATTATCACGGTGAATATTTTACTCCGCTTATAAGATTCTGTTAATATTATGTTATTTATTGATTTCCTTTTGTATTTGTTTAATTTTGTTTTTATTTTTATTTTTATATTTATTTTTATTTTCATTTTCAATTATGTTTATTTAACTTATCTACACATGGTAATATGAGTCATGATTGTGTATTTTGAACAAATAACATTCCTTGTTAGCCCCACGGTTGAAATTTGCATTTTGATTGGTGGGGCAAATCCATAAATTGTGAACGCAATCAGCCTCACTTGTAGTTGTATTGTTTCCCTGATGATGTAGTTAATACGAAACGCGTAGGCAATAAAAGCTTCTACCCTTTGCTAATTTTAGAGTCCTTATTTTATAATATTTATAAGCAAAGTCGACCAGTATGCAGATTCTTAAAACTGTTTTCCAGTTTTCCATTGAAGTTGTTAGAAAATTCGAAATTTTGCTGTTAATTTTGAAAATTTTCAAGCATTCTAGGATCCAACTGTGAGGCAGTGAATCAAATGCTTTCTTGTAACCAATCCACGCCATGCTGAGATTATTTTTCCGTCTTTTTGAGTTTTTTAATACCAGTTTGTCAATGAGAAGCTGATCTTTTGTTCCTCTCGTATTTTTACTACACCCTTTTTGCTCAGATGGATACAGTTTGTTTTCCTCGAAATGTTTTGATATTGATGAAGCAATAATTCCAGTTAACATTTTGAACATTATTGGTAGGCAGGTGATTGGTCTGTAGTTGCTTACAATTGGTCTTTTATTTGCATCTTTCATGATAAGGTATGTTTTTCCTTTGATCATACATGAAGGTGTTGCACCTGTTTGTAGCACTTCATTGAATTGCATTGAAATTCGCTTGTGTAGTGACGTTAAATGTTTGAGCCAAAATCCATGGATTTCGTCTGGGCCTGGGGCAGCCCAATTTTTGACTTTCTGAACTTGAGCCTTAACCAAGTCTTCTGTTATTACTAATTCATCCATTTCCTTGGCCTTTACATGTTTTTTCACATCTTTGATCCATTCTGCCCTCTGGTTATGTTACTGGGGGATTTGCGAAATGTTCCTCCAGTAATCTAGGAATGTTCCTTCGTCTATATCTGGAATTTGGCTTGGACTAGATTTGTTCACTTGGAGTGACTTGTAAAATATGTGTTGATTAATAGAAAATTGCTGATTTTGTTTAAACTGGTTGATTCTTCCCATGTATCTTTCAATTTTCCTTGCTGTTGCTATGACTCTTTGTTTCAGCTCTTCCATGGCCAGAACAATTTTTCTGTTCTTCAAGCTGTAACGAAATCTAAGACTTTCTTTGATCTTCTCATTCTTCAGCCTTTTCTCCTTTAAGGCTTTCATGTTGTCCATTTTGGTTCCTTGAATTATCTGATCTGGTTCATAGTCTTGTATCCAAGCAATTCTGCTGTGACGGCTGTTGTGCTGTAGACAAGTTGGTTAGTCTCAGTCAGGCTCTTAGTGTTGATTTTTAACAATGCCTGGTTTACCTCATTTAGGGCTTGTTTTAATTCCTTCACACTTGATTTCTTTAAAGGTGATAATCTTTCACGCTTTTTACATTCCGCCATATGTATGATAATTTTCTGAACAATTTGTTCCTGTCTTCCACTAAGCTGGATTTCCTGTTCTTCCGCCCTTGTTCCTCTCTTCCATCTTCTTGACTAGCAGGAATATACAGGGTGTTTTTGAATTGAGTACAGATTTTTTGGGAGATGATAGGTCCTTAGAAGTATTTTTGTCATATGAACATGGGGTCCCCGCAGCTCCGTTTACTTACAATACTGCATTGAACAATCAAATGACACCGGGACGCAGAGTGCGTTGGTAGGCCTAGATTATTTTCTTTTTAACAATTAACACAAGCAATCTACTGTATGACTTTTACAGTAATTGTCCGAAATGACCGCCATTTGCTTCATAGCACAATTCGCAACGCCTTATGATGGATTGATGTACGCGTGGAAACAGTTGATTTGCACGGTCGCTGATGTCACCTGCTGCCGCGACAACACGAACCGCCAATTCTTCTTCGGTATTTACGGGTTCGGAGTATACCATTGCTTGTGTTAATTGTTAAAAATAAAATAATGTTCATATGACAAAAATACTTCTAAGGACCTCTTCTATCATCTCCCAAAAAATCTGTACTCAATTCAAAAACACCCTGTATAACAGTAGTTCTTGTGCTTCTGCCACTGGTTCCTCTTTATCTTGTTGAGTGATTGTTTCCACATTAATTCTCCTTTCTATTTCTTCCAATTCTGGCTTTGTGAAGATGTTATTCCTTATTATGAATCTCCCTTGATCCATCAATCGTTGTTCTGACTCGTATGCGTGTGGATACTTCTCCTTCCAAAATGTGTACATCCTTTTCTGGAATCCTCTTTCTCCTGGTTTTGAAGCATAGTAGCTTTCCATTATCTGCTGATTTTGCTCTCGGCTCCACTTTGTTCGTTTTGAATCATCTTCCAGTTGCTTCGCAGTTGGCTGCCCTGGTTGCCTAGCAGCACCAACTGTCCTCTGTAGCCTACTGCTCGACTGGTGGCCAGAGAAATCACCACCAGACGCGGCCCTTGAGCTGGGCGACGGCCGATCCAGTATAGAGTTCATTTTGCTTGTAATCACCATGATGTTGGGACTGCCTTACTTAGTCTGGCCTCTCAGCTGTGACCTGTCTGGCCTGGGAGACCCTTCTGCCAACTAGGTTGGCGCCAGCATAGCTCCCAGCATCCTCGAGGCGCGCAAGCCCCCTCACCACGACAAGGTGATGGCAGATCGAGGGGGCAGATTATTATTATTATTATTATCTAAAGCACACCATTAGGTGTAAGATAATTAAAATTCGAATTATGACAATGTCTAAACTCCGTTGTCAATATAAGCTTAGTATGTACGTATAGTCCTCATCAGAAAAAAAAAATCTGATGTGATGAAGGGAAGTCCTAGTACTTCATCAGATTTTTTTTCATCCTCTTGCCGCCCATTTTAGCTTCAAGAATAATCCTAGACCTTCAAGGTCGAGGTTTAACTTATCTGATGAGGACTATATTTATATTCGAAAATGGCGTCGGTGTTTTTGGAATGGAATACACATAAAAACCCCTTGTCACGGTCTGTTCGGAAACTATATAAGACGAGATATTTCTATGCTTCGCGAACGGTCGTGACGTCAGGTGGGAGATCGGGGATTCGCGGAGAGCGATGCAGAAAAATGGATAGAAAGCTCCCCGAACTCCTACCCCGAAGAGAAAAATGCGCTCAGCCGAGAGCGGAAGTTGATTGGAAAAAAAAGAGGAAGAAGGGACAATTGGAGCAGAGCATGCAATAAGAAGGTACCAGAAAGCGGCGGAAAAAATTGGAATATATCGCAATGATGAAAAGGAGGAATTTGGAGACGAGAGTGATGGCAACGTAAAAAAATCTGCTCGATAGCAAAAATTGCTCTGCAAGTTGACATCAATTCTCGTTATTTCCTTTTACGCCATTTGGTTCACTTCAAATTCCGCGACCGGAATAACGAAGGATGCTCTACCTTTATTAAGACAGTAGGGAAATTGGATTTATCTCTCGCATACGGCATTTTCCCATGTGGACTAGTCGGCTACCTGGAAAACGATTTAGGAGTCGTAGAAGGCGTCGTTTTCAACGGGGTCCTTGACGGAACCTCTCCTTAGACTATGCGCTACGGTAAGCAGCCTCTTTTCTATAACGAGATATTAAATCAAGCCACGTTCACGGCTAAGTTATAATTCGCCAGCGTAGAAGGAATTTAAGCACCGAACTAGTTCAAACACTATTAACTATTTCAAGTTCTCCTTAACGGCCCTCGTTACAACGAAAAGCACGAATCAGTTTGCACGTCATTAAAGTTTTGGCTTCTATGTGAGGTGAGTGAATTGGGGATTTAGAGTGATATTATATAGTGTTTATAACCACGTAGTGTGTGTACAAGATAAGTACTATTCATATTGTGCTTCTACCAGAGTGTTGTGGCTTAAGTGTTTGCAAGTGAATGCTTTCGATTAGTAATTTATGGAAGTGATGTTTCTGCTATTGTGCCAAGAATTGGTGTCTTTTATGAAGTGATTGATTATGCACAGCTAATTACAATTTTAACTAGTGAAGTGATAGTTGCTTTACTGTCCGCTTCCCACGAAAATGCCCCTGCGTTGTTGAAAGTGCTCATTGCGCGCGCTGCAGTCGTGGATGCGTCCACAGCACTGATAGGGAACACAAATACGAAAATGCATGGAGGGTAGGCAGGGAAAGCAGCATCTGGAGCCTGCTGTTAACTTGCACGTGGTTAAGGTCCCCCCCCCCTATCAGGCTGTGGACGCATCCACGACTGCAGTGCGCGCAGTGAGCACTTTCAACAACGCAGGGGCATTTTCGTGGGAAGCGGACAGTATTTTATATTTTGCAAGTTGGAATCTCTACAAGTTGTAGATGTGAAAGTATTATTAAATTAATTTATTTGCATTTAATCCCGTATCCCCTTTATTTCTATTTTTTCACAAATCGTTTCCACTGCACGCGTGACACCCCTCACATAAAACTACAAAAATTCTTCTATTAAAAGTACTCTGGCAGATTTGTATTTTTAGAAGTTGGCTATTGGTTCACTTTAGATGAGACACCCTGTATAAAGGGGATGCCATCTTCCCTTCTTGAACCCAGATGAAGACGGAAAATAAAGCCAAATCCGGTTGGTTCTTAACCCAAATCATGCAAGACCTCTATTTCTTTCGTCACGAAATAAGTATGTACTGTATTTAAAACTTGCTTTAATAGCACAACGAGTTTTCCATCACATAAAATTAATCCATGTTCATAAACAAGTAAATTTCATAGCAACACTTTTAAGAATGCATGTGTTTCGAATGAAGTCGTCATCAGAATACATTAGCATGAAGGATTCTTGGAGTTTTATCACAAGAAAGCTCCCTAACTGACGTGAGAAAGAAATGATCAGTCATTACTATAGAAAAATTGAGTATAACCAAAGAACCTGTTTTACGTTCTTTGTTATAACTATGAACTGACCGTTTTCTGTATACTCCAACTGTTAAAACAGAGCTTTAAAAAAATATTTACAGTACATTCACGCAGAGGACACACAAAGTTTTGCAAGGTCATAATGTAGCATAGCATCTAGTTTTAGCACGGATAATTATGTTTTGATCTGACCACCACTGGTAATGCAGCAGACTTCTCTTCCACCTGTAGTCAATTTCTTGCCATGTAGCATTTCTATCGTCATTGCTGCATTTGCGGCGGAGTTCAGAAAAATTCTGTGGTGCGAGATCGAGAAAAGAGATGCCATGCTAGCCACCGACTTGGAAAACGTGTATTCGAGTACTGCTTCTTTAACTAATTTTGTAGGTGTTTATTTGGGTTACACAAACAGTGTTGTAAAAAGTGTAGTTATTTCACTAACTCCCAGCCAGCATTTAAAAAACACAAGACAAATCTGTGTCCAATAAATATTCCTAACCCTCGAGAACTTCTCTAAGGTAATGAGATGATGGGTGCTCCGTCTTTTAGAAGTGAATACGACCCTACTCATTTTCATCTAATGGTGGGACGAAGACTGCTGAAGAATGTCAAATATACGATACCGGTAATAATTATCTCCAAGAAGGAGGACCTACAATTCTTCATATGACCATTGGTCTTGATTGTTCAATTCGATATCAGTAAGAAAATTTTGGTGATATGACCTTTAGTTTATTATAAAAGATCTCGTTTCTCTCAGTCCACAAGAACTGGGGGAGGGGGTGGAGAATAACACCAATGTTTGCATTGACCCATTAAAATTTCTAGAAGAACAAAGGAAAGAAAGATAACATCTCCTTTGTTACATGTACTGGTAAGTTTGAATTAAGTTAATTATTATATATATTTAAATTTTGAAAAGAGCATCTTACTTTCTTCGTTCCCCTGAGGATCATCGATTAGAAGTGATTCTATAAAATAATAACAAAAAATTGAAATTTCTTATAAGTAACATATGGATTCCAACAACTTAGTTTCGACCTATAATAAAGAAAATAAAATTATTAGAGCAGCCTGACAGAATATTATTAGGTAATTCACAAATGAACGTCTATTGCATGAAATTATGATCTAACTAAACTAAGAGCTGGGCGCGGGCACTGAAAATTTTGATTTCCACTGTTACTCGACTCCGCAGTTATTTAACTGACTATGTCCATTTTTATTTTATTCCCTGGGAATTATTCGGTACATTGTGAACATTACTAATTTGGATTAGAGTTTTGCAAATATTAATATAGTCCGTTTCCATATGTCGGTAGAGAAACTCACGTGCCTATAGTGACCCTATTGCAAACTCAAACAAATGCGACTAAAAAACCTTGCTCCGCACTTGAGCACAACTGACTTATGACGTTTTGAGCTTTCGCATTGGGTGGGATGAAAATGGCTGAAGCTTTCTCAAATCCCATTTCAGAAATTAAAAAAAATAATAAAATCACTTTTTGACGTTTTGGAAATAGAAAGGAAAAAGAAAAAAAGCATAAAGGCAAAAAAGACTGAGCTATGTGACATAGGAGGAGTGACATACATATAAAGGGACTACTTTCTAAAGAGGTCATTTTAGTCACGTGAGTTTCTCTACCGATGTAGGGAAACAGACTATAGCTGATATTAATCATGTTCGAACTTGATGAAAGAAAGATTTCAGAAATTAATTACTTGATGGCTCTATACCTGCTTTTGATATCTTATGCTTAATTTGAATATTATCTATAGTAAAATTATTGGTTTAAAAAATTGATTTTTTGTGTATTGAATCTGTTGCATAGTCTTCTATTTCAGTAGGTCCATTACAGCTCATGCGTTTCAAAGGTTTCTCAGGCCGGTTATAGGTAGACCTGTGACCAAGAGTAGTACATGAAGGACCAAATGTGTCTCTGAAGAAATTGAAATGGTAGGTGTAGCAATCCCGCTGGACACTTTGGCCAACGTTCGCCGCGCTAGTAAATTAATTGAAACAAAGCATGTTTACTATATTATTCATAATCCTGTACTCAAAATAAACACGAAAAGTCAGTTTAATCATTTTTTATGTTGGCTGATGTAATCATTACGTTAACAAGTACAGTATTTCATCAGATTTTAAACCTGAACAGATGTAATTCGACCGCAGTTCGAGATAGGAAACGTACCAAGATCGTTACTCTGCGCAGACACACAGCTAAGACGTGTCGAGAGATTGCTTCAGTGATTGGTGTGAGTTTAGCAACTGTCAGCCGTGTCATCAAGTTGAAGCAGGAAACCGGATCGGTTTCTCCTAAGCGTAAAGGAAAATGTGGTCCTAAGAAGAAAGTAAACTCCTAGAAATGACGTTTACTTGTTTCGATAAAGCAAAAGGGATCCCTACAAGACTTGAAATTGTTTGTTTCAATTTTCACAAAGGTGTAAGTGTCTGGAAGCTAACAGCAACCACTTTGAGCACCTCTTGTACAATGTAGAGGTCAAAGGTAACTTGTATCTCATGATGTTTGAATAAGTTTAGTATTAAAATGTTTATATGGTTTTCTTTCGCTGAAATGTATATACTATTTTTGACCGACTCTGTATTTATTATCTACACTGTCGGCAAAAAAAGATGCAACACTTGGAAGGAGTGGGTCAATTTTAATGTAATTGCACAAGAGCAAATTGTGGGATTTCGAGAGGGTGGATGGTCTTATCACCAAATTGCGGATAATATTTCTGTGGTGGCTCGGTGTTGGCAGCAGTGGTTTACACACGTAGACCTGGTTCTGGACGCCCACGCGTTAATGAACCATGCCAAGACCGTCGCATTGGAAGGGAAGCACTGAACACCCGCACAGCATCCATAGCAGAGATAAGGGCCAGACTAGCACCAACCGTTTCAAGACTGATCATTTGCAACCATTTACTTGCATTAAGACTGGAGTCTGACTACCATTTTTGCAAGAACACTATTCTTTGCGGTTGCAGTGGTGTCGCGAAAGAGCTGCCTGGCGAGCTGAATGGAGGCCTGTTGTCTTCAGTGATGAGAGCAGATTCTGCCTGCACACCAATGATAGATGTCAACGTATGCAACGAAGACCAGGAGAGTGTGTGCATTCCACAGTGCATTCGTCTACGGCACACAGGTTCAACATCTGGAGTAATGGTGTGGGCTGCTATCAGTTACAACTCGCGCTCATCCTTGATGTTTCTGAATGGAAGATTCAACAGCGCAAGGTACGTCCAGGAGATTGTCGAACCCGTTCTCTTGCCTTCCTTGCAACAGGAGGGTAATGTGCTGTTCCAGCAGAATAACGCACGCTCACACACTGCTCGTGCTATTTTACAAGCTCTCCAACATATGGCTCGACTTCCCTGGCCAAAACTATCTCCAGTCTTGTTCCTAATTGAGCATGTTTGGGACATACCCCGGGATGATATTCAGCATCTAACGACCGTATGCATGTAAGAGTCGAGGCCTGCATTCATGCTCGTGGAGGGTATAAAGGATAAACATTCAGTCTGTCTCAGTCCACTGCAGGACATAGGCCTCCCCCACGGGGGATATTTGGTCTAATCTCCCACGCTGACCAGACGAGTTGGGAGAAGCATTTTTGAGCTTCTGCCAGTAGCAGCTGGGAACGATAGCTTAACGTGCCCTCCGAAGCACGGAGGGGAGGGTGTAAGATCTCGCTTCACTAAATGGTAACCCATCCACTGACTAGTCGTGCTAGGCGATGCTTAACTTCATGGAGGATATACGGCATATTAAATTATAGTATTGGGACTTTTGGATCACCCTGTACTAGTGGACATATCGTGTTGAAATTTAAATAGAATGTCGTATGCCATCCGCGCTATGCTCTTGTCCAATTTTATTAAAATTGACCCACACTCTTCCTATGTCTTGCATTTTTTTTTTATTTGCCGGCAGTGTAATTTAAAGTATTTTTTGAATTTAGCAATAGCTGATATTTAAAGTGAATTGTTTGCATTTCCTGTATCTACAGTATTTTTCAATAAAATTAAGCCAGGTTGCTTAATTACCTAATTGATTATTTATTAAACAAAACGAAGTACAACATTGTAGGGAATAAGGGGGCTAACAGCCCTGAACATGAACGATATTATGTAAGTCTGCTAGCACCACCCCCCAACCCTCCCTTTCTCTGGTACCTTGATGAAGGCGGGATTAAATGCCGAAACTAGTCGGTTTTCGACCTACAATGAGTTACTGTAAGGCCTCTTCATTTTGTATATAAATAAATTATAGAGAAGAGTAACTTCATAGATTCGATTATTCATTGACTAATTCATGCAATGCATTATACCTACGTCACACAATCCTAATTTATTGGGGGGGGGGGGGGGGATAACAGTTTCTTACCTGCAGAAACATGTCGTTCACTTTTTAAATTGCTATCTATTAAAGAGGGAAAATTCATTATAAGATATTATCTAGTAATCAAGGAACTTATTACTGATGATCTAAAATTCTAAACCTAAAGAACATAGCAAATTATTACTAAATATCTTATTGTCTATGCATCTATTAATTAGGTTTATTATTCAATTAAAATTTTCAAGTATATACAAGGGTTGGGGCATAAGTCATGGCAACTATTTTTTTTCTCTTAGCTAAGGGATGGTATCACAAAATGTCATATGCCTCGAGGAAACCGTTCATTCATAGTATATTTCCACAACACCAGATTTGTGATTTCCTTTTGTTGCATTGAGAACAATGTTAAATCAGTTCTTAGTCAACCACCGTGCAGGATGGATGTAACCCGAGTTGAACAACGCTCGTATATCAATATAGCCGGTCTCCGCTGGCTTTGGTAAGAATTGGAGCACCCACTATACTCTCCAGACTTTTCTCCATGTGATTTTGACCTTATACGGACGGTAAGGAACCATTACGTGGTAGACAGCTTCGGACACGAATGGACATTGCAAATACGCGTATTGTGCAACAGGAGATGACCAGATTTCCACATGGTGAGAGAAATGGTAAAGCAGATGATATGGGCGCCTGTCACATCGTTGGCAGCGTACTGTGAACGTTCAGGGGACTACTTTGAGGCCCTTTAGAACGGGTATGTGTGCTGTAATGATTCTGGAACATGAAAGTTGTAATGTTATATCAACTACCTTAATAAACATGAAGAGCAAAATATTTCCGTGTTGCTAAATGTCCGTACATTTCCTCCATTCCTTGTCCTTTCATCTATATATTTCGCATTATCCACTCACGGTCGAATTCTCACAAAAAAAATAGTTGCCATGACTTTGCCCCAACCCTCGTATTTAAAATAAATTTCCTGATCTCGCGTTTTACTACTTTTTTGCATAAAAGGATATTTATTTTAATTTTTAGCTGGTAAATGTAATTTTTAATTAATATCCTAACAATCATGCTCCATATTAGTGCTGAAAAATTCGAGAGAAACCCTTTTAAGTTTTCTTAGCATTATAGGCACTAATGTTCTGAGAATAGTTTGTCAGCAATGAGCAGGAAAAGCAAGGTGCATATAAATACGCTTGATCATTGAAATATATAAAAAAAAAACAACAACAACAAAAAAAGAAAGGTGCAAGGCTTGCACTGCAAGCTTTATATGAAGCTTGTGTCCCGAGAATCTTTTAAACGATTAACGTCGTAGAGTATACTTTTTTAAACGCAAAATTTATTTGATTCATTATAGAAATGGTTTGAAATACTTACTTTGCTTATATACGTGCCTCCTCGTATCTACTTCAAATTGGGTTTCTAAAAAGATTAAAACTGTTTTTAATACTGGTATTTTTAATTATATAAGAGTAGGAGTTGTAGTAAATACAATTGATTAAAAATGAATACTCCTTTTAATGAAAAATTAAAAAAAAAATTAAAAAATAACAATAATAAAAATAAATGTCCCCCCATGATGTATGTTTAAGTTCAATTACTTTTAAAATAATATTGTATGAAGTTTTTAATAAGCGTTTATGATAACCAACAATTGTCATTTATTAATGAAAATTTTAGATCTTTTAATTTTAATTGAATATATTTACTTTTGTTTTAATTGAATGTTTACTTCATAATTTATTTCTTCTATCAAACTCTTTTTGGATTTATCCTGTGGAAGCGATCTCACTGTTCTGTTGTTAATACAGGGTGAGTTTAAAATCGCGCACATCAAAGTTTAGCTGCCCGTAAAAGTAGAAGTTTGAGAATTTAAATGAAAGTTGAGATTAGTTGAAATGTTGGCTTTTATTTTTGGCAAACAAACTTCGGGTGTTACAATAAATGTTGGAAATGACGTCCTTTTTCGCGAATACAAAAGCGTGTTCGTTTTATCAGACAAACTTTAGGTGTTTTTTTATTTTTTTTATTTTATAAGTTATCCTTCATTTCCCGGGGATTGTGGCCTCTCGCTCACCATATTTATCTCCCCCTGATTTCTTCCTATGGGATTATTTGAAAAATGTGATTTAGGTGAATAGTCCAGACAAGATTGCTGAGCTGAAAATGAACATCACAACAGCCATTTCTAACATCAATACTGTCATGCTTCGCAGAGTCTCACGAAATCTGGTAAAACGAACACGCGAAAGAGACATAATTTCGAATATTTATTGTAACATCTAAAGTTTGTCGGCTAAAACTAAAAGCCAGCATTTCAACAAATCTCTATGATACCTTACTTTATTTAAATTCTCAAACTGGTACTTTACAGGCAGCTAAACTTTGATGTGCGCGACTTTAAACTCACCCTGTAGAATCTAATTGGGGCTTTCTTTTCATTACTGAATCGTGCTATAAATCAACCATTTTAATGTATAACGAAACTTACATCAGCATTTGCAATTAATCTGCATTTGAAAGCACCTATCAGGACGGCCATGTTTGTCTATGGGGCGCCCGCGGGAAATGACTGGAAGGAAGTTAACGATTTTTTTTTTTTAATAATAATTACAAAATAACCCCGTTATTACGAATTCGTGAGACCTAAAATTTTATTCGTATCATCTGGGAATGAAAAGAAACCCCGATGGTGCAGTGTTATGAATCAAGACTGAGACCACGTTGTTAAAAATTATTGTCATTCGTTTATTTCAGAAAAATTCTTGGTTATTTACGTTTGTTTGCGTTTTAATTAGCACTGTTCACAGAACTATCCAAATTGAAAAGATGCCATACAAGGCATAAGCCTTAATTTTCTCTAAAATAAAAAAAAGCAGTGAATATTGCGAATTCTGATCAATGTATGGAAATACAATGTTTATTTAAATACTGAAAACCAATTAGAGAATTCGCGGTTGTCGAACAATAGGTGCTTTTATTATAAGGGATGAATGCGCTATGGGTCACAAATACATTGGAGGTTTTATCGAATTCCTCAAAACTTAAGAAATAATAATAAAAAAAAACTTATGGGTGTAGTTGTTGTATTTCTGCTAGGTGATTATCATCAAATACTATCTGCTATTCCAAAAAGGCACAATGGCTGATTAACCAAAAGCTTCCTTGAAATCTTCATATTTGGGACGTGCTATGAAATTGAAACTCCAAACCAACATTTATAAGATGGTGTGCCTGCTGATCATTTTGCCCAACAACTGTTTAGTCATTGATGATGGAAGGTTGACCAACCACTGGACTGATCAGCAGTCCAAACAACTTTTGCAATAATGTGAAGTCAATAAAAAAATTGAAAGCCTGTGTGTCCTTAAATACAGGGCGACCCAAAAATAACTTACTCGCTTTGAGAGCTGATAACGGTTTTATTAATGAACAGATTATAATGATATTTTAACATGTTCATATTGGTATCATAAAATGTGCAAATAAGAGATTTACACTTTTCATTGTATAACCTGCTGGATATGGCTACATTTCTCTTCTGATGGAGTCTTTCAGGTCACAGAGAGTTGTTAGTCTGGTAAGATAAACCCTGCTTTTTAGAAATTCCCATACACAATAGTCACAGGGATTAAGATTTGGGGATCGACGAGGCCACGCTATTGGAACATTTCATCCAATCAACCAGTCTTTGTAAAAAAACAAAGCAACAAATGTTTTACAGGGATGATTATATGTGGCGGCGCGCAATCATGTTGGAATGTTACGTTTCCCAATATGGTATACAAAAAAAACTATTTAAACTAATTTGCATACTTTATGATTGGAAACCTTTTCCCATTATGCCAATTTGAACATGCTAAAACATCATAATCTGCTCATTAATAAAACCATTATCAGAGGCGAGTTCTTTATCTTAGCCGGATGAGCAATCTGTCAGCCGCGAAGTTAGAAAACGCTTAACTGAGTTGCGCTAGCTTAGCCACTTGGCCAGCCGGCTGGAGCAGATGCTCAGCGTTAAAAAAGGTCGTGGATCAGATATTTCGAAGATAGCGGCGCCCATGAATAATCATATGTATATCGGTAGCGTGGGGGTCTTTACTATTCGATGGATGTGGATAAAGAAGCGTACGAATTATTGCTAGGTGGTACCATATTAATATATGCGTTATATGTCAATTACAAGGAGAATCTCGTTGTGACATGACAATGGGCGTACTGTACATTTAGAATAACTGTGGGCGACCACATTCACTCATTTGATACACATATAACAGTTTATAACATTTAATTTAATATTATACAATCCTATATTACACATTCCGCCATCTTGCCTAGCCGGCCGAGGACGACGAGGATTTTTTTTCAGGGGGGAAATCTTGAGATCACGTACTTCCTTCGGAAGGGAAGTAAAGCCGTTGGTCCCGTGTAGTCGTTTGCCGGCTGCACGTTAAAGACCCTTGCGAGGCAAAATTTGCGGCCCCTATAACGCCGTCCTGAAATGACCATAGCAGTTGAAAAGGACGTTAATACCAAACAAACAAACAAACCATCTTGCCTCGCCTATTATTTCAGCCTAGCGTTCTTCTTGATTTTCCATCCTATGACGTCATCACTGAGTTACTCTGCCAGCCAGCTGCTGAAGTCGGCTAAAATAAAGAACCCGCCTCAGCTCTCAAAGTGAGTAAGTTATTTATGGACCAGCCTGTATTTGTCACAATTTCAGAGATTACAAACAGCTGAAAGAACGTTCCATTTTTTCTCCCAAAAAATGACAGCGTAAATGCCATCAACTTACGGATTCAAACAGATCTGCCTGGAGAAGCTACATCATAACAAATCAATTGACACAATTGTCGATGTGACCAGACGGTTCAATATTCCACCGAATTTCTGAACTCTGGGGTCTCTTGGAATACCACCATATCAATTGGTCCTGAAAAACGGTTTTCCCATTATGCTCCTATGAAATCTGAATGGTATGAAATGCTATGCAATGTCACGTGCTTATGTGTTTACAACAACCATTTTGACAGGCTGTGCAACGGGAGAGGTTATACGAGGGCTGTCCGAAAAGTATCCGGATTGAGGCTACAAAAAAGAGTAGACTCACCTTTTTCTTATCCGGATCGTGTGATGACATTTCTGCTGATGACGTAAGGAAATTTACAGCTGTTAAGAGTGCCGCGTGCAATTGTTGTAACACGCTAAAGCAGAACGTTTTTCTTTTCTCTTCGCATGGTGAAAATGACAGAAAACATTGAGCAACGACATTGCTTCAAATTTTGTTTTAAAATCAGTAAAACCGCAACGGAGTGTAATGAATTGCTAAAACAAGCATTCAGCAATGTGGGCTTCTGGAGATAGGATGCTTCACCAAGACAACGCTCCACTACACAGCACACATCGTGCAGCAATTCTTGACAAAACACCACATCGCTCAGGTCAGGCAGCCTCCCTACTCACTAGACCTAGCTCCGTGCGACTTCTTCGCATTTCCGAAGATCAAGAAAGCGCTCAAAGGACGGAGATTTGAGGATGTGGACGTGACAACACAAAATGCGATGCGGAGCTCTTGGCCATCCAAACGGAGGCATGTTTCGACCAATGGCAGCAACGCTGGGCTAAATGCGTTACTGCGGACGGTGCTCATTTTAAAGGTGACTAAATGAGTTCGAACCGTATTTTTTTGTAGCCTCAATCCGGATACTTTCCCGAAAGGCCTTGTATATTTCTTCCACGCATCCTGATAAACCGTTTGATAGGACCTTCAAACTGGTACGATTTTCATTAGTACCTATCAACAGAACTCAAGGACAATTATTTAATGTTGCTGGAATTAACCCTGAAGGCCCCATGCTTTTCGCACGAGGATGTTCCAGAGTTAGAGCCGGACAAATTTTATATATGTAGTGTATCAAACATCTTTCACTAAAAATTGTATTTACATCCTCATAGCCTGTCTTAAATATTATAATATGGTAGGCATGCGATGTTAGTTTTGTAAGGGCAACTCCAATGTGGGCGCAAAATTACTTGGAAATGTTGGTGAAAAATGTTTAAAGAAATACGGGGTGTTTCTAAATTATCTCCCATATTATACATGTTTATTACTCAAAAACTATTACAGATTTTAACGTGGTTTTTTTTATTCACAAAGAAAAACTCAGTTTCTTATCCTCGCGTGAGTTGATAATGAAACACGCGGTTGGGGAATTTAAGTCAATGATTACAGTTCAGAGAATGTTCAAAACAAAGTTTAAAAAGGATCCTCCAAATCATAAGTCACTTAAGCTATGGCATGAAAACTTTTTAAACACAGGCAGCCTGTTACACAAAAAGGGTGCTGGTAGATCTTCAGCGACACCACAGAGAGAAGAAAAGGTCAGGGATGCGTTCGATCGTAGTCCCCGTAAATCACTTCGCCAAGCGGCTCGTCAACTGGATATGCCAATGACATCCGTATATAAAATAGTGAAGCACCGCCTTCGTCTTACACCCTACAAAATCCAGATGATGCATGAACTGAAGCCAGATGACCAACCGAAGCGCAAGAAATTTGCTGAGGATATGCTCCAAAAAAATCGACAATCATCCCACTTTCTTGAGGACATTTTGTTTTCTGAGGAGGCAACATTCCATACTTCCGGAGTGGTAAACCAACACAACTGTCGCATTTGGGGCTCACAAAACCCCCACGTTCTAAGGGAACATAAACGTGACAGCCCAAAGGTTAATGTTTGGTGCGGTTTAATGCATGATCGAGTAATCGGACCTTTCTTTTTCGCTGAAGACACCATTACCGCTGCCACCTACCTAGATATGGTGGAGAACTACCTGATTCCACAGTTGGAAGAACTGCAGCCCAACAAGATGGAGCACCTCCTCACTGGGGCCTGCAAGTTAGGCAGTGCCTTGATACGAACTTTCCAGGACGATGGATTGGAAGGGATGGGCCAATCCCTTGGCCCTCTCGCTCACCTGATGCGAACTCTCTGGATTTTTTCTTCTGGGGATATGTGAAAGACAGAGTGTACAAGACCAACGTTGATGGCATTGAAACTCTCAAGAACAGAATAATTGAAACAATCGCTGAAATCATCCCCGAAATGCTAGCCCGAACATGGGAGGAAATCGAGTTTCGCTTTGACATCCTTCACGCCATAAATGGAGGGCACATTAAAATTTATTAAGGCTTGCTAAGAAACGTTTTGAGTTTTTCTTTGTGAATAAAAAAAACGCGTTAAAATCTGTAATAGTTTTGAGTAATAAACATTTATAATGCGGGAGTTAATTTAGAAACACCCTGTACTTTCGCCTTTTCTGTGCGAACATTAATTCTGTCTTTTTCATATTTATAAGAGGCGCTCTTAAGGGGGCCCGAGCTTCAGGCCTAATCAGTGTTTACGGTAACATACCAATCGAGATAGAGATACTGTAGCTCCGCGTGGTCATAATAAAATAACAAGGATTGCTTTTGCGGGTAAATTGACGTGATTGGCTGGTGCAGATGACGTCACTCCTACACCTTGCTTCAAAGGAAAAAGCATATGAACACAGCAACAATTAACATATCCTTTTATTTATTTGAAATTTTTTATAAAATTTATTATATATTATTGCAAAATATTACATATAATTATGTATATCTTTTTATCTGATATATTAATAGGTTATTTATATTTTTTCATACCCTTTTTATTAATTCAAAATTAGCTTAATTCATAAACTGAAAATGTCGTTTTTATTGTAATGCAAAAACTTAAAGGATCTGTGCACTTTATTTTTATAAGTAGGCCTCGGATTTACATATAATGCATATTTTTTCCCGAACTAGTAATTCACTCAAATGATGTTTTTAATTGAATACTTGAAAATGTCAATATTGGAAAGAAAGAAGGAGCGGGGCCTACATAAATATTCTTAAAAATTGAAAAAATACTGTCACGACTCTTAATAAAGTGTTGACCCAAAAACATAAATTTATGAAATATAATGTTATGATGATACATTTTCTCCAGTGATTCTTTTAAATTTAACACATTACTGGAAAACAAATGGCCAGTCTAATCGGAAAAATCAACTGAACCACAGATAAACTATAAAATATAGTAGCAGGTTATTGCATTATATTTGTAATTAGAGTTCGGATTTAAATGCACTAAAAAGTGCAAAAGTATGATCAAATAAGGTATATGCACTAAAAAAAAAAAAACAAAAAAAAAACGCCAAAATATGCAGTAAAAACTGCAGTAAAAATTTACCTGTTCAACAGCAAATACTTCCAAGGATAAAAATGAACTGTAGTTGTAAGCAATATCCCTTCAAAAATATGCGCTAAAGTCAGAAATATGCATTTTTATATACAATAAAACTTAAGCTAGAAGGCCCAGAAGGGGCTAAAAGTGCTTAAAAACATCATTTGAGCGAATTACTTGTTCGGGAAACAATATGCATTATATGCAAATCCGAAGCCTACTTATAAAAATAAAGTGCACAGAACTTTTAAGTTTTCGCATTAAATTCAATTATTTAATGCACACGAATGTTCTCATTTTCCTAAACATCGAGAGGGGTTGGGTGCTCAC
>JAHWFO010047825.1:3506468-3535011 GCA_023313115.1 Rhysida immarginata | reverse complement strand
TACGTCGATGCTAGTGTCTGATATTAAAAATTTAAGTACCGGTATTACTTAATTTTAAAGCACTCTTCTTTAAAATTTTTCGAGGTGGTAGTCTCCCGCTGGTAGACCAAACAAGTCGTATTGAAGATCTCGCTGGAGCAGACGTACTCCACCATATTCAGTGTAATCATGGCATGATTTCAGATTGAATTTTTTAATGCGCTTAAATTTGTTCACCCAAAATTTTCAACATTTATCTTTTGGAAATGTCAAATATTTTATACGTTGTGAGTTTTGGTTTTTCTAAGTAGTTATGAAATTATATTACACACGGCAGCAGAACAGCGTATTCCAAGCATTTCTCCTGCGCTGCCCGCTCGTCGGGTCTAGGTGTGACGTCACAATTAGTTTGTTTGCAGATTCCCTCGCTAGATGGTAGCATCGCATAAGCAATCCTTGTTATTTTATTATCCTTGGGTCTGCCCTAGGCCCCGCGTACTCCTACCGCCGCTTCTGATAAGTGTTCATCACAGTCTCTAGATATTCATGATCATCGAGCTCCATTGTTAAAATCACAGCCTACTATATAGGTAACAGCCTGTTCAATCAACACCCCCTGTAATAGAGCCGTGACACCAAGTTCTCAACGTCATACTCACGTGGCCAGAAGAGGATTGACTTGGCAAATGGCGCCATATACACCACTGTTTATAAAAATCGCAACACCCTGATGGAATGGTCTAATCCATATGCAATTTGCAATATTTGCATACAATGGGTCAGAGTATAAATGATTAGATTTTCAGAGTAATTGCTTGAAAGAACACCATGCCTCGACGACGACGAAGGGTACCATATCAACAGCTGACAGACTTTGAAAGAGGACGCATAATTGGTCTGCGTGAAGCGGGATGGTCGTATCGTGACATTGCTGCTCGTGTAGGACGTAATGCAACGACAATTATGCGTGCATGGAGGCAGTGGAGCGAAGAGAACAGGGCACACCGAAGACCAGGCTCAGGAAGACCCAGCACGACGACACCGCGAGATGACAGACACCTCTATCGCATGTGTGTAGCAGATCGTACAGCCACTTCCACAGTGTTAGCAGAACAGTGGGGTGCTACAGTAGGCAGGACAATGTCTGCTAGCACTGTACGACGCCGTTTGATTTCCAGAGGATTGATGGCACGAGTACCATTGCTGCGGATTCCTTTGACTCAAACCACCGACGCCTCAGGTTGCAATGGGCCCATCAACACCAACAGTTGCAAGCTGAATGGCAACAAGTTGTGTTTTCGGATGAGTCAAGGTTTACCTTGCAGCACCATGACGGCAGGATACGAGTCAGAAGACATCGTGGCGAGCGCGACCTTCCAGAATGCATCCTGCAGCGTCATTCAGGACAAACGCCAGGGGTGATGGTGTGGAGTGCAATCAGTTACCATGGCCGTTCCCGTCTGATCAGAATCCATGGCAATCTGAACAGTGACCGGTACATCAGGGAAGTTGTGCAACCCGAGGTCATCCCCTTCCTGCAGAACCTTCCAGGCGCTGTATTCCAACAGGACAATGCCCGACCGCATGTGGCCAGAAATGTCCTCGCCTTTTTCCAAGCACATCAGACGCCCTTGTCCCCTGGCCTGCTCGTTCACCAGACATGTCCCCAATCGAACATGTGTGGGACAGGGTTGCTCATTTGATTGGCTCGTCAGACTCCTGCAGCAGCATCTGTGGATGAAGTGTATACCCGTGTAGACAGAGCATGGCAGGACATTCCCCAGGCCCTTATTCAGAGCTTGTTTGACTCAATGCCACGACATTTAGAGGCTGTAATTGCATCCCACGGTGGTTTCACCCGATACTAATGTGACAATAAAACGCATTGTATTGACCTGAAAATCTAATGGTTTCTTTTCTGACCCATGATATGCAAATGCTCCAAATTTAATGCAGATTGGGCTATTCCATCAGGGTGTTGCGATTTTTATAAACAGTAGTATACAAACCATCGTATTTATTAATTATATTTTGTTTATTATATTAACTCAAATTCTGATAAAAATTTCTGTTAATTTTAGAATTGTTTAAAAATTATATCATTTTTAATTGTTACAAATATCAATTTCAATTTTTATTCTTTAGCTGAAATTAAATAATAATGCTAAAATTAAATAAATTGCTATTTTTTTTTATTCATTGAACTTTGTGAATTCTTATTTACAAAAATCAATATAATATATCCATGATTTCTATTTAAAAATCGAGCTCGTGTATTTACTCCATTACATGAGCTGCCGACGACAATCCTCTTGTAATGTCGTTGAGAACTTGGTGTCACGGGGTGTTGGTTCAATCGACACGATTTCCATTGAAATCTTAAGACCGCCTTAGTTCAACTATTTCTCGTGAGGGCGCTTTTAGTGAGGGAAAACCTTGGTAACAACTGTGTTTACTTATGCACAGAGCTACAGCTGATCAAGTCTTTTTAAGTGTCAAAATGAAACAATATTCCTAGATATTAATTAATATGCACCATTAACAAGCCAAAGAAAGTTACTTTTCAAAAAAAAATGCGACATGTTATAAAAAAAAGTTTTTTAACAATTATATAAGATTAATATATTAATATATAAGATTAATATATTAATATATAAGATTATATATATATATATGTAAATATACAGCTTGTTTGTAGGCTAACCAGTAGAAAACAATAGAATGGTAGCAGTGGTAAGGCTTTTTCAATGCTAAAAAGGCTTTCTTCACCCTACTTAAAAGCGCCCTCCTCCTTTACTGCGGTGAAACGTGGAAACTGTCGATTGAACAGGCTGTTATCTATTTAGTAGGCTGTGGTTAAAATGAAGCTAAAGTTTCTAGCTCCCGATAGGGCGGGAACTCTATTGAAAAGTGGCGCTGCATGTACAATCGGCCCAACTGCGCCTGCAGCGCCGCCCTATTGGCAGATAGAAACTTTACTTTCATATTCAGTTTCAATGAAAATCTCTATCGCAGATTGCGGTCGGCCTTAGTGCGATCTATGCGGCACCTGGCGCGATCTGTTATCCTTAGCTTCTCGAAACAATGGAAAATGGCCGAAGCTCGATGACCATGTATATCTATAGACCGTGGTGTTGATTCAGATATCTATAGAATGATTCAGATATTAGAAAATCTAAGTGAACCATTTAATGTCATCAAAGAATCCGAGCAACATCCGGTATATTAGTTATGTATTAGAAGTTGTCAATTTCTTCTCTCCTCCCACAAAAATTATACCGTCGTACAAGTTGAATTTCTCCTGCCTGTAGAGACGCACTTCTCTGCAATTATGATAATGTGCAATGCTGCTCAAACGTGCAATTTCTGCACAGCTACGTAAGTGTTCATTTCTGCGCACCCTGTGTATTTCCGCATTTCTGCACATTTATTTTAAAACCTTTCATATGTTTAGTTTAAAAACTAAGAAATATCTTAATTTTCTTTGCCATTATCAAAACCTTTAGATTTTTATTTTGTCAGAATGTAAGAGAATGTCCCAAGAGCTCCCGGACTTTGACATATGCGAATGAGTACAGCCGCAGCCAAACGCCGCTAGATATCACTTCATTGAAACACTAAGCCCATACTTAAGACTTCGAGGTAAGTGAACACATTAGTTTTTTTTAGAGCGCCTGTTCTGTTATTGTATGCGTTACATTGTGAATCCGCGATAGGCGACGTGTTTAAACGTGGGAAAAATGCTGCAGAAACATACAAAAATTTAAAGCAAGCATTTGGGTGACAACGCTTTAAGCCAAAAACACACATGAGACTGGTAAAACGTTTTATAAACGGCCGAAGATCGGCTGATGACGATGATCGTCCACCATCCACCAGAGGATGTCACTAAAAAACGGGATGCATTTCTGAAAGATCGCACTATCCAAGCTCTGATTACAATGTGGCTATCCTATGGTTTGATTCTAATCAGAACCCCCTCCCCGAAGAACTCAATACCAGAAAGATTGTGACAAATTTCGTGCTACCATTGCTGAGTGGCGAGTAGAAAAGTCTGCAGATAATTTCAGCAACTTGGAGTGGCTTTGTGCTACTTCTTTCTTTTCCCGCCGGCCAGGTGGCCGAGAGGGCTAGGGCGTAGGCTTTCTAGTTCTCGAGTCCGCCTGGCCGTGGGTTCGAATCCCGCCATGGGCATGGATGTTTGTGTTTGTCCCGGGCTGCGTACAGATATAAGTTGTGTAAAAGGCGCAAAATGATCTTAGTAGTCGACGCCAAATTTTCTAGAACCCTTTCTCTTCCCCAATATGTAAATCAAGTTAAAAGGACAACGATTTGACACAATACAGGAGATTCAGATTCAAGCTGAATCGCAGGCAGTACTGATCACATTAACCAATAATAATAATAATAATAATAATAATAATAATAATAATAGTAATAATCCCAAAATCCATTTTATTTTTGGCCGAAACGCTGAGATCCAAGGGAACTGATTTGGAGAACGGATGGTGTTGTGTAAGATGCATTGTGAAATTTTACTTAATGACGAATTCCGGCAGCTTTTGGGTACACTCTCGTATTTTCAAATTATTAATTGTTCGTATGGAGCACGTAAATTGCTGAATGCATTTTGTGAAATACATCAGAGCTACTAAATTATAGCGGTTTACTAAATAGATCACAAATTGGTTTTAATGGCCCAGTAATTGAAGTTGTTTAACTTTTTAATATCAATAATCTGATTTTAAATTGGAGAAAACTCACTCAATATATTGTTTTTATTATATTGAATCTCCATATAAAAACATTTTAAAAATAACTATAACTTTCATTTGAATTTATTTGAATTTACAATTCAATTTGTAAAAAAAAAAAGAAAGAAAAAAAAACATGTAATCGTGTAGATGTTCACTTATCCATTTGGAATTCCTTTCATCTGATGTGCAAAAAATTTGCCATTTCTTCGTAAATTAATATTTAATATTGCAATATTTTTAAAATTTATTTTACTAATGCTAGATTTTAACATATTTGGTTTGAATAATTTAATTTTATTAATGTCATCATTTCTGGTTTTTTCGTTTTGTATTAAACCCACTTTAGGGAAGTAAACTCGTGAGTTGTTGAAGAGTATTCAAAAGTCTTGTCTATTAATTTATTCATTCATTTAGTGAATATGGAAATGGCTTATATACTCACTCGAGACAAATGGCTGCTTACCCGAGTCCACTGCATCGCTTTCTAAAAAATATTTTAATTATTTTTTAATATTCATTATTAAGGTGCTAGGTTCATTATAAGAACCTCTAAGAACAGACTAATTTCTAACAATTAACTAGTTTCTTAAGTAACTAACAGAACAATCAATAGAACACCGTTCACAGTAGAATCTCGAGTATGTGGTTATAGAAAGATAAAGAAATAAACCCGATTAACAAAATCGATAGGAAATAGAATTTTTATTAATTAATTGGGCACAGCTTCATCAAGCATTAGGCATATTCAAAGCATAATGCTCATGTTATTAATATGCATATAATGAAGTCATTATCAATAATAGAGGCAATACGTTAATTGTACACAAAGCCGTAGAGTAGCGGAGAATGCGTAAAACCTCATCGGCTCATTTTTATTTTATTTCATTATAATCAATACGTATTTCAAACATCAAGCTGCAAAATTCCCTTAGTATATTATTAAAATATCTTAAAAAAATCTAACAAAAAGTCTTGTTTTAATTTTGTTAAACGTCATTTGAAAGTTAAGGCATGAATTTCGATTACAAAAGAATCCATTCTTTTATTTTTTTGAATTGCAGGCATTTTCTAAAGTATTCTATCTAACGTTTTATCAAGATAGAGAATGAGCAACAAATTCTATGTTTATGTTGGATGGGAGAAAAAATTTATGGTAACTATTTCTTGAACCAGACATTTTTATTTAAGCATACTTTTCATTTAACATAATTTGAATAATAATAACATTATACAAAGCGAAAGGAATAAAAAAAATTAGTCAAGTAAATTAGGTACAAAATTATATTTTCGGATTAATTAATCCTTTGGCAGCTATCAGTTGGCTTCATTTATTTAAGATTATCTACAGAAAAAACAGAAAAAAAATCTTAATTTTTATCAAGGACGCTTTTTTTTTTTCCACCCCCATGAACTATAAGATTTTGATTTGATATTTTAACTACATGTAAGATTCAAGGTATAATATTGATTCAAATCATTTCTTAAGGTTTTATTTTAAAAATTATTTCGTCCTTTCATACAGATCTCCTGACACTAATCACTAATGACAAATAGCCTTTCTTATCTACGTTTTAGCATTCAAAAAATATTTCACACGTATTTTTTCTTTTTTTTTGAGAAAACGTGTATTTATCGAGACCGTTTTGAGACTTTTTATTCACCCGGCATATGACCAGATGAATCTTAGAATTTTATCATTCTAAGATATAAAGGGAACAAATATCACTAAATAATTAAGTTAATAAACCATTAAGGAATGACATAACCAAGTACCGAAAGGTTAAACTAAACCATTCGCGGAACCATATTTTTAACTGCCCTATGTTAACATTGTAAGTTTCTAATGGACCATAATGATACCATTAAACCACGTACCTTTGAACCAATTTGGATTATCATTAATTTTACCTTGTATTCGTTTATGACACATCATTCCAAGTTGTTTGATTTATTACATGCCATATCTTAGCATTGAAAGTTCCAATGAACCATAATGGTTCCACTAAACCAGGTGCCTTTGAACCAGTTTCGACTATCAATGAGTTTACGTTATATTCATTCATGACACATTATCCCAATTTGTTTGATATATTATATGCCATATCTTATCATTGAAAATATTTGAGGGTGTCATATGGGTACCATTAGAGCACGTGCCATTGTTTCGATTTCAAACATTTTCAAAATGGTTCATTCCCGGAACCATATTTATTAATTGGCGAAAATAGTAATTTATATCCGCTTCTATCTCATCATTACGATTTGTTTGATATATTACTTAATATATCTCTCCATTGAAAATTGCTAGGTGGGGTCATGAAGGTACCACAAGGAGCATATCAGGAGATCTATCTCATGCCTTTTTCCAGTGACTGCGAGATTTTGCGCGAACGGGCGAGATTGCCTGATCCAGCCGGCCACCAGGTGGCGAGCAGTAATGCTCTTGCCCGGAAGAAAATGCTTTATATACATTAAGCTTTAATGCAAATAAGATGAAAGATCGGGCTGGGAGTTTGCAAACGTTTTAAATATTTTTATTAAAATTAAAAGGAATATTACAATACACTAAAATAAAACTCTTTTTGCTTAGCATTTCTCTTATTCTGCTTAATGATGAGCCTGGTCTGATTTAAATTGAGAAATTTAAAAGAGAACACTATGGTGAATTCTAAGATTTATTTTTTCTATATTTTATTCCATAAAGAAATATTTGCTACCTTTTCGTAAAAAAAAAAAAAAAAGATCCGCATGTTTTGTAATACAATTTCTTTTGCATGAAAATATGATTTTTCCTGTCAAATGTCCTGCAGTATAAGTGATCGCATTTTTTCTCAGCAAATTCTATGTCAGCACTGGCATTATAATTTTCCTGTATTTCAGCATACCTTTGAATATGTCTACAAATATCATTAATTTTGTCTTTCAATTCCTGAACATCTTTTAAGTTAATGAGGAAAGAAAAATTATCTGCCATGCAGTTAGATCTGTCTGATTTGAATAAAAGTTTGCACACAATTATTTGTTTTATAGCCTGACTGAATTCTAAAGAATTTAGGTTATCCCTGTTGCATCCTTTATGTCTAATTAGAGCAAAAATATTCTCTATGCAGTCTTGGTTCAACCGTTTTGTACGTAGGCTGATGACTTTAGAACTTTTTTTAAAATCTTCAAATAAAAGTGGCAAATATATAATGATCATAATCCAACCTTTAACACATGGAGGACATTGTTTTTAGTATGCAAATTTCATATTTTGAAATAGAGGTAACATTACTTCACCTAAATGGTGCAATTCATCATCACTGGCAATGAAGCAACATTTACCGTTTGATCCAGCTGACCACCAGATGGCTAGCAGTTCTCGCAGTCACTGGAAAAAGGCATGAGATAGACCTCCTGATATGCTCCTTGGGTACCATTTGTGCACGTGCTATTGAACCCATTTAGATAATATTTGTGATTGGTTCATGCGATGTACCATTTTCATCGATAGAGGAAAATAGTAATGAATAACCGCTTCTATCTCGTCATTACGATTTGTTTGATACATTCCTTAATACATCAAATTGGGAAAATTGAGGTACCATTTGTGCACGTGCCAGTGAACCGATTTAGATAATAATTGTGATTGGTTCGTGCCATGAACCATATTCATCGACTGACGAAAACAGATTTTAAAAATCTTTCATAGCCTCGGAGGAGTTAGTTACGGACGGACGGACAGACAGACAGACAGACACGTTTCCCCACACTGATAGCATAAAGCACCTTTCGGTACTTAATAAAGGGAGTCAAAGTGATATTTTAATAAATATAAGAAAATAAAATACAAAACGTAAAAAGAAGTTCTGTCCGTTTCGGTGTATCATCATTAACTAGTCTGTTATTAGGAGCTTTAGCGTAAAAGCTACTTATGAGAATGCGCCCTTGGTCTGTACGTTTGTCCGTCCGTCCGGCACGATAACTTGAAAACGGATTAACTTTTTCAAATTCTGTTTTCAGAAATATGACCATCAAAATCTTAGCTCGGCCGTATCAACTTTTCAGAATTTTTCGTGGACCCCTTCAAGTCGAATTCACGCGCTAAAACAGTGAGTGTAAAGAATACCAAGGTAATGGCATGTCATATAACAATCGATTTGTCAAGAAGGAATATATTGTTACTTTCTGTTCATCTTTTAAGCATTACTGACATCGGCGCGCGCACGTGAAATCGCTTTGTCGACGCACGATTGCTCAAGTGCTCATAAATTATATCATTAAGTAGCGGAAGAATGGAGCTAGTTATTGGTTTTATTTTGTCCGATCATCCCCTTCATAATTTCTACATTTTTTGAGTAGAAGGTTGAAATTCGGAAAGTACCTTACTATAGTCATGACCACCTTCACTATTTAGTTTGGTTTTGATTGGTGTACTGGGGCAACACCTCCTATAGAGAAGGCCTGCGGACAAAAGGTCTATACATTGTTACATCATCATCAAGCGGCTATTGTTATCGTATTTCTACCAATAATAAGCCCTAACTTTGGCCGCTTGATGGTGATGTAACAATGCATACACCTTTGGTCCGCAGGCCTTCTCTCTAGGATGTGTTGACTGGGGTCGGAATTACGGGGGTGGGATTGAGGAGAGGACAAAAGATCTAGTATGTAAAGGAGTGAAATTCAGTAGACAGGATCCTATAGGCAAGATTTACATTACTATTTAGTTCAGGCCCAATTATTACAGTGGGGTTGGAATTGCGGGGTGGCAGTCACTTGGTCGTTAGAACTATGGCAACATATGGCATGTGATATGTCATTCCATCGAAAATGATGAGAAAGAAAGAAGATAGACCTCTTTTACATTTCCTACATACTACGTTCGAGAAAATCAATTTTTTTATTAAAAAACTTGGGGGGAGGTAAAAAGTGCAGATAAAGGGGTAAAAATAGATAACCGCAAGGTCTGCTACTTGCCTTACCCTACTCGGGAGTGGGGGTGGGTTAATTTCTTGTTACTAAATGTACTAGGTAACCACAAAAGTTCTTGCCGTTTTTAATTCCGGAAAACAAAATGATGTACACAAAAAGTAGCGTATCGCTAGTCCCCAAAGTAATCTCCATTGGCATCTAGCACCTTCTGCCAACGTGTCTGCAGTTGATCAATCCCCTGGCTGTAAAACTTGCTGATCTTGGACTCAAAGAAGTCCGTGAGTGCCTTTCGCATTGGTGCAGGATTTTCCACGAAGATGGTTGTCCAGAGATTGGAAAAGGTGATAATCCGTTGGAGCAAGATCTGGTGAGTAAGGTGGATGACACAGTTTCCCAGCCAATGAGTGTACAGTGTGGTTTCCCTGGCCACTCACGCCACACGTGGCTACACATTGTCATCAAGGAAGCGTACCCCTTTGCGATTCACCAATGCTGGTTCCTTCTGCTGCAATGCCTGTTGCACACGTTCCAACTGCTGGCAGTACAGGTCCCTAGTGATGGTTTGGCCAGTTGATAGCAGCTCCTAGTGAATCATTTGGTGTCTAGTCCACCAGACACGCTAGACTGCGGGGTTCGTCAGAAATGGCAAATTCTCCCGACCTGAATTTCTGGAACCAATGCCTTGCGGTGCGTTCATTCACAGCATCATCCCCAAACGCAAGACACATTCGGTGACTTGCTGCTGCTACTGACAAGCCCACCTTGAAGTCATAAAGCAAACAACACCTAACCATCTCCTTCGATACCTCCATTTGTCTTCACTTCTGCACGATATGTGATTGATGTGAATGCCCAACAGCCCTGTATTTATACAGGCTAACCTTCCTGCTCCCCCCTGACAGATTTTGAACCACACTGTACACTCATTTACATATGGCAACAAAAAACGGCAAGAACTTTTGTGGCTACCTAGTATAAATGTATTCTGTTTCACTGATAAAGCTCCTCCTTGGAATGTTTACAAGATTTTATTACTTGTTGTTAATGTTATCAACAATTTATTCATAGTCCCTTATCTTTTGTGTTACCCATTGTAGAGTCATTGTTATCACTTTAAATTGTCTAATCATAAAAAAATTCCAAATTTACCTTAATTTTTATTTTTTTTTATTGTTATAAAGAGGGTTTTATTTTTAATGGGTTTATAATTCAGTTTTACATGTAGAGGAAAACTCCGTTTTAGTAGTGGTAGAGACAAAATCGGTCCAATGTACAATCTGTTGCAAACATGGACGTGGCCAATAGGAGGGGCGGGGGCTTGCATTCCCCCTTCCACGAAATTTCCTCGCATATGAATTTGACTTGCCCCACCACCTGACAACAGTGGGTATGCTGACAACATCTCCTATTGTGTAGTTTTATATAAAGTGTAATTTATATAGGTCTTGATCCCCCCCCCCCCCTTACATAAATTTTGGCTACGTCCATGCTGAGAAATTAGTACTACAATGTATAGTTTTTGACGTACGAAGTTCAAATTCGGAATGTAGCTTACTGTAGCCTTCTCAATTGAGTAATGATAGTGAATAAATATTTAATAATGAAAGCAAATAAAGAAGTTACGAAGTGCGTACAAAAAGTATCAAATGCCTAAGCGAATTAACCGTGGATTTTCTTCTCTGGCGATAATGTGTAGGAGATCTTCATCCGCATGCGTGTAGTTGGTCACGTATGCAGAGCTCGTGAGTTGACGCTTGGCATCGTGAGAGTGAGGAGTGTAGTACACGCCTGTCGGTTTTTCAATTTTCTCGAAAGGCCAAACCATTTGATGGTCCTTCGTCGCCTTCGTGATGCTGTACGACGGAGACTATCCGATCTTTGGGCAACAGGAACTTGTTCGTTCCATCATAACGCACCCGTCCATTCATTGCATCTGATTCAGAAGTTCCTGGCCAAACACATCACTCCTTTGGTTCGTCAGCCTCCCTACTCCCCTGACATGGCTTCATGCGACTTTTGGCTATTCCCCAAGCTCAAAACGACGCTGAAAGGAACCCGATTTCAGTCACGAGAAGATATTATGCAAAAAACGATTTCCGCCATTCCCAAACGGGCCTTCCACAGATGCTTCCAACAGTGGCGGGAGCGGTGGGAGAAGTGTGTGCAGTCCCAAGGAGAGTACTTTGAAGGGGATTAATGTTTAAATTCTAAAGGTGAATAACTTTAGTTTTCCTGGCCAAAGGTCCGATAGTTTTTGTACACACTTCTTAAATAAATAAAGTGTAGACTTATCAAAGTTGATCGTTAATCAAAACAATACTATACTCTATCCAACGAAAGTTGGAGTGGGCGTGTCCAGTTAAACTTCCTATTTCAATTGTTAGACATTATTGCCAAAGTAGAAGCAACAATATCTAACAATTGAAATAGGAAGTTTAACTGGACACGCCCACTCCAACTTTCGTTGGACAGAGTATAACACAAATTTTAAAGAAATATGCCATAAAGACAAAGAAAAAATGGAATGTTAACAATATAGTTTATCAAATATCATGCAAAATTTACCAACACAGGACAAACCAAACTACAACTACAACATGAGTGGCCTACAAACATGGGCGACCAGGTAGTGCTCGCACTAAAGCTTTAGATTAGTAATCTAATAAAAACATTAAATTACTCCTAATAATCAAGTATTCACAATTGAGTTTGGTTTCGATTGTCCCCCTTGGGTCGGAGTTATCTGGTTGGGAGTTACAGAGGTCCATATGGTCTAAGAGGTAAGTAAAAGAGTGAAGTCGATATCCAGATTCCTCTAGGCAAGATCTAGGCAAGAGTCGGTGTTGGGACCTTTCTTTTCTTAATATATATAAATGATTTGTTGTTTTTACCTCTTAGTGGCAAGATTCAGGCTTATGCTGATGATCTTGCCATTGTTTATGATGAACCAAATACTGTTGATTCTATTATTATTGAAAAAGATCTTTGTATTATTAATAATTGGCTTATTTCAAATGGTTTGAAATTGAATGTAAGTAAGTCTGCTTACATGCTTTTTAATTTATATGGAACTCGATTTGATCCTCCTTGTATTAAATTACATACGTTAAATTGTGATAGACAATGTAATAATTGTCCTAATCTTATGTTAATACGTTTTATTATCTTGGAGTACACTTTGATCCTCGTTTAAGTTGGAACAAACATATTCTTTCTTTAGTTCCTAAATTGAAATATGCTTTATGAAATTAGTCATTATGTTCCTTCTTCTATTTTGATTATTATTTATAAGTCTATTTTTCAATCTTTGGTTCAGTACTGTATTGCTTTGTGGGGCGCGCCGTATAAAACTCATTTGTTTCCCATTGTCAGAATTTATGACAAGACATTAAATTTTGTTAAGGGAAAGGTTGATGCTTTGAGTGAGAATTTATTTTATTTGATTTGTATAAGCTTTATTTGTATTTTTTGGGCTTGGCTGCTATAAAGCAATATGGTACATTAAGAGGTCCATTAAGTTGGACTGCCACCAAAAAAAAAAGTTAATTCGGTTTAACTCAAAATTTTGTGAATATTTAGTGACGTTTTGTGACGCTAATAAAAAATTTTATGACTCTCTGGAAATATCAGAAAAATTCATTTCAAATGCGCGGTACAACTTAATGGCCAAAACCGCAACTAACCCTAATTGGAAAATTAAACATGCCAACGTTTTGTGATTATTTAGTGAAGTTTTGTGACGCTAATAAAAAATTTTGTGACGCCTCGGAATTTACGTAAATTTGTAAATCAGATGCATTAGAGAAAATGACATTACTCTATTAATAAAGTAGAAAATCAGAATAATTTATAAAAACAAAAATAAATTATTGATGAACCGGAGGTCCCTGGTTCGAGTCCAGGCCGTGGAATTATCTTTACTAATTTTCACCTTTTTTTAATTAATATCGGAGGTATTGGCTTAAAAAAATCCTCCAGGACCATTTTCCAATTATTATTATAATAGGCTGTGGCTACGTTCACAGCTACCGTGAAGGAGTATCAGCTCACAACAGTAAGGAGTGACGTCATTTTTATGAGAAGTGACGTCACAGTTGTTGCCGGGAGTTGGAAAGAAAAGAAACGGAAACAGTTTTTGTAGGGGGGGAGGGGGAGATGTAAACCTTTATAACTCAGAACTGGCTCATCAGAAGCAAACAAGTTATTTACAAAAAAAAAATCGTCTTAATGTGAGGTGTCCGTACATGCCGAATTTATTGAGTTTGGTTCACTTCTATGAATGCTATATCTTCACTTTTGGAAAATAAAATTAGTATCTCCAAACACGATTAACTAATTGTCATAAAAATACGTCAAGGCACCGTATAAAGTACTCTTAAATATTAATTTGGTTCTGCTTTTTGCCGTTTTGGAGGAGATAGTTGTACAAAATTAGTCACATAAGTATAGTTGACAGATTCGGAATTTTTTTTTTTAATTTCAATACATTTTCTGGAATCATGAGGTTTTAAGTCAATATTGAACATATTTTCCCAGTCGAACATTTACACAATACGTTCGCTCACCGCTACGGCCGTCCGCTGCACGGAAAGTGCCGTGAAACAACTCCCGACAATGACGTGTGACGCCACTCCTTACTGTCGTGAGCCATTATGCCTTCACGGTAGCCGTGAACGTAGCCACTGCGATTATAATAATATTCGCCATTTAATAGTAAAGTTAGTCCTGGCTTGCAAACAAGGAGCCGTAGCTTTAACCTATGCTCATAGGACATATTTGATAACGACAGCTTCCTTGTCCCTATGACCATAGGTCGAACAATGCACCGTTTCCGAGAAATGATGACGATGATGATGATGATGATGATACGTAAAGAAACTAAACCTCTTCCCCTTGCCATGTAAATGGAATGCCCCGTTCATGTAAATGGAAGGAAGTAGACCTGGCTGATTCGTTGCCATCAGAGAAGCACATCACCAGGACCGATTTTCCATCAATGTGTTGGCAGGTGAATAGAGGATTGTATCATTGGACCGTCCATCCTTCCGCAGAGGTTCACAGGAGCTACCTATCTCTAATTCCTGCAATAAGATTTCACTGAAAAAATGTGTCTCTTGCGATTCCACAACAAATGTAGTTCATGCATGATGGTGCACCCGCTCATTATCAACTGGCTGTGCAGAATCACCTGACTGTCACCTTTCACCACCGGTGGATTGGTCGGGGTGGACCACGTGCATGGCCTCCTCGATCTCCGGACTTGAACCCATTGGACTTTTGCATCTGGGACTATCTAAAAGAGCACATGTATGCGCAACGAGTGGATACTGTGGACGCCCTGCGCCATCGCGTGGAGAACGCCTTTGAAAACATGCGACAGAATGCTAGTCTTTGCGAACGTTTGCGTGCCTCTTTGAGAAGAAGAGCTGAAGCATGCTTCCGTGTTCATGGTGGACATTTTGAGCATTTGCTAGGAGTTCAAGGTACACGAGACACTACCAAAGGAACACCTGTACGGGTTGTTGCTCCATTTGTCAATAAAGTCATTCTTTCTCGGAAACAGTGCGTTGATCGACCTATGTTCATAGGGAGTTTTTTGTTTCTTGCTATTGAATATCCATACCATTAAATTTACGATCACGAAATACAAACTATATGTATTTTAAAAATAATTAAAAAAAATTCCGATGAAATATATTTTTGTATTATTTATTTGCTTAAGAATTTCTCATGCATTAATCCTAATTCTTCAGAATTTAGACACAATTCATTATCTACATGAAGTCTGGAAAAGAAATTTTATCGTAAGCTTTGAAGGAAGTAAATTAAACTATTGCACTCTATATAATAATTAATTATTACAACTAATTAATTATATTTATCTTTATGCAATATACGACCAATTATCATAATATTACAAATTATTCCAATTTTCATATTTCACTATCAAAGTTTATAGATCTCACAACATCCTGTGGCCTTCCTCAGAATGTCAGAAACAAATACTAGAGACGGTCGTAGGATGTCATCAGCTCGGCTTGTTAAGACGTCCTTAGGACCTCTTCAGAATGTCCGAATAAAGTACTGGAGATGTCCACAGGACAGCCTAATATTATCGAGATAAGATATCTTAGGGACGATCGTTGGATGGGACATATATAACCTAACTAGGACACATTTTGGATATTCATGGGAAGTTTTAAAGACGACCTGAATGTCACGTCAACGTTGTATGGACATCAGTTTGCTGTATGCGTACAGTGGCTAAAATGAATCATAGCCACTATAGTATGGGCAACTCTCGCAACCTTGCACCTGCTTTTGCATATTTCCGGCGTTCAAAAATCCTCGTTAATCGTCGGAAATTGTTGGTTTATGCAGATTATTACTCGTAGTTTTCATTTTGTTATCTCTGTTTTTATGAATGTTCAATCATTCAATCACAGGAGTAAAAGTGCACATTAGAATACAGTAGTTCATATGAATTCAAATCGGCTTAATATTTTCAAGTATTTGGATTTTAAATTAATATATAATTACATGGTGCGTTATAGTTATACGTTGAAAATGTAAGAATAACCAGGGCAAATTCCCCAGAGTACACAAACCCGCAATTGAAGCCTTAACTATCATCTGATTAGTGTTAGCTGCGGTTTTGGCCATTAAGTTGCATCGCGCTTTTGAAATGAATTTTTCCAGTATTTCCGGAAAGTCACAAAATTTTTTATTAGCGTCACAAAACATCACTAAATAATCACAAAACATTGGTATGTTTATTTTTCCTATTAGGGTTAGTTGCGGTTTCGGCCATTAAGTTGTACCGCGCTTTTGAAATGAATTTTTCCAGAATTTCCGGATAGTCACAAAATTTTTTACTAGTGTCACAAAACGTCACTAAATATTCACAAAATTTTGAGTTAAACTGAATTAATTTTTTTTTGGTGGCGGTCCAACTTAATGGACCTTACATTAAGTAATGTTAAGATTCATTCTTATGGTACTCGTTATCAAGATGGTATTCCTATAGCTACTCCTGCAGCTATTAAGAATTTTTTTGTTCATCAATACCATTTTCTTGCTCCTAGAATTTATAATAAAATTCCTCTGTGTATTAGACAGACACAGAAAAGGTTTATGCAAAAAAGATTGTTGAAAAAGTGGATTTATTCTGCTCATGATTTAAATTCTTTTTTATCATTTTAATTTTTTTTTTTTTTTTTTTTTTTTTTTGTATTCTTGTATTGCCTCACTATGACGAGACTTTTTTGTCTCATTTGTGTGGCTTTTTTATTTGTTGTTGTGTTTCTGTAATTCTTATTTGAAATGAATGAAATTAAAAATTAAATTAAATTAAATTAAATTAAATTGTTCCAGTGGGGTTGGAGTTGTGGCGATTGCGGTCACGTGATCTGTAGAACTATTAACGTTTTCAAATGGCAATATATAGCATGCGATGTGTCATTCGATCGGAAATGAAAGAAGATAGAATTCGTTTCAATTTCTAAATAAACATGACCACGTTCGAGAAAATCACTTTTTGATTTAAAAAATGGAAGTAAAACAATACAGATATGCTGAACTCAAAGCTTCCGCTACTTTCTTATATCCTCCTGGGAGGGAGGGGGGTTAATTTCTTGTAAAGGAATAACAATATCTCAGGTAATTACAGTATATCTAATACAACAAGCGGCATAATCAATTACAAAAAATAAATATCTCTTAATCTACAACAATTTTTTGAACTAAACCGTATGTACCCATCGGTCGAATGGGCTTTTGGTGTATTGTTATTCCTTAATAATAATTTATCAGTTGTTTTTAACGGATTGTATTTGCCAACTTGCATTGGAATAATTTTGTCTTTATTTCAATCGTTCACAGTTTGCATATTAGTTTCTAATTTTAATTCCTCTTCAGTATATAGGGTTGCTACAAAAGAAACGGGCACTGTCATGATAAAAACAACAGTCAAAACTATCAGCCGTCCTGGTGGCTGAGAGCGCTGGGGCGTAGGCTTTCCTGTTCTCGAATCCGTCGGGTCGCGGTTCGAATCCTGACGTAGGCAAGGATATTTGTGTGTGTATCCCTGGAATGCGTCAAAGATAATAGTCATGTTAAACTCTCTGTATGGTATAAAGATATTAGTCTTGTGAAAGGGCCCAAAATGACCTAGCTGTTGACGCCCCCGTAAATCTAACGACCTAACCAAAATTGGTCTTTAGATATTCTATATATCCATCCTTGCCCACTATTTCTCTCCTATACACGTAGACAGTCCCATCGTAGACATTTACCATATCGTGTTCTAAAATGCCGTTGCAAAACAGTTTTTCGCACACAAATAACTTCTTTACTGTTCGGTTTTTGTTTTTTTTTTCCTAAGCTATTACTCATATTGCGTGTCTACATTTTTAATGGTTTGTTTTCTATAAAACATTGAAAGTATCCCCTTCTTTTATAGTAATTCTGTATGACTAAAATATCTTTACACAGTGTATAAAATCTGAACCTAGTCTTCATTCACTCGACAATATTACTTTTTCTCAATAATTTTTTGATCTAAATCATATTTTACCTTTTATTTGTTCCGTCAGAGTTACTTAGGACTCTTAAAAAAATCATTACCAACTTTGGAATTGTTTTATGAATACTAAGATGGAAAAGTATTCTTTTATGAACAGACTAATGATAGGTATTCTGTAAAATACAGAGCTCCTGTTTTTTTTTTTTTTTTTTTTCCTTACCCGTTTCCTTATCATCCGCCGCTTGGTCCTGTATTTTGAGAGCAATGTCCTTTCGGCCTATTTGGGTAAGTTTTGCTTCTAATGTGTCCTTCCAGTCCTTGCTTTTATCACCGCCTGTGTTTTGATACCATTTCTCCAACATTTCCTCATAAAGTTCGGTTTCTCCTTTAAATAGCATTGCGTTACTCTTCTGCATTCTACCTAATTCGCTTCTACTGAAGCCCAAATTCTTTCCTAAAGGCATCCATTCGCTGGTTTCAAGGTCTTTGCTAATTATAGTGAATACAGCATCTATAAGAATAGAATAATGTTTTATATTTTTTATAATTTCAAGAAATTGAATTTTTAATTATGAATAATTGTTCTTACGAATTTCTAAATTATTCCTATACTAACAAGGGAACGTTTCGAATCGTGTAAACGCGTTGCAAAACTGGACCTATTGCATAAAGAGATGACTATGCGCAAAATTTTACGTGCAATAGGTCATATCTAACGGAGATATTTAATTTCCATGATTAGCATTATCATGTATAAGTGCGTTGACGCAGAGATCGAACTCGTTGCCCCGAAACTCTCTCTCTTCACGCCTTTGAATTGAGTCTGTCCAGAATGCAATAAGTTCCGGTTTACGGTCAATGGGAGCGTAGAATGTAAATTTTCAGGTTTCGCATGCATCGCTTAAAAGGTGTATACGAGGGGAGTTCAATACGTAATGCAACACATTTTTTTTCTCGGCCAATTTTGGTTGAAAAAACTGGACATTTCTTGTGGAACATTTTCAAACACTTCCGCTTCGTCTCGTATAGTTTCATTGACGTCCGATAGGTAACAGCGCTATAGTGAGCTGTTAAAATGGCGTCTACAATGGAGGTGCGTTCCAAACAACGGGCAGTGATTGAGTTTCTTTTGGCGGAAAACCAGGGCATCTCAGATATTCATAGGCGCTTGCAGAATGTCTACGGTGATCTGGCAGTGGACAAAAGCACGGTGAGTCGTTGGGCAAAGCGTGTGTCATCATCGCCGCAAGGTCAAGCGAAACTGTCTGATCTCCCGCGAGCTGGCCGGCCGTGCACAGCTCTGACTCCTGCAATGTCGGAACATGCGAACACTCTCATTCGAGCAGATCGACGGATCACAATCAAACACCTCGCTGCTGTACTTGACGTCTCTGTTGGTAGTGCTGTCACAATTGTTCACCGTGGGACGCACTACGCGGATGATGAAGCAGTTATTGATGCAGCACGACGTTGGCTCCGACATCAACCAGTGGAATGGTACCGTGCAGGTATACAGGACCTCATTTCAAGGTGGCGTAAAGCCGTAGCATTGAATGGAGATTAGGTTGAAAAATAGTGTTGTGTAGCTAAAAGATTGGGGAATAATATGGTGTATTTGAATGCTGAATAAAACAACCCCCTTTTTCAGAAAAAAATGTGTTGCATTACTTATTGAACTCCCCTCGTACATAGGCAGAGCAGTATCAGTGCAGTCAATTCGAGTATTATCAGTCGTCTGAAACGTCTTGTAACGTGATTATGGCTACACGGCGAGAATTATTAGATTTTGAACACGAAATGATTGTTGGAGCTAGGCGCATGGGATATTCCATTTCTAAAGTGATGAGGGCATTCAACATTCCTCGATCCACAGTGTCAAGGGTGTACAGAAAGTACCTCATTTCAGGCATTATCTCCCATCATGGACGACCACGACTGCTAAATGCTCTGAACAGAATGGTTTTTCGAAACCGACACACAGTCACTACGTCAGTTAATAGCCACATTCAAGGAAAGGCGTACTAGAAAGTGTTTATGAGTCAGTGCAACGAAATATGGCAGCAGAAGACCAACAAGAGTGCCAGAGACTCACAGCATGCCATCGCAGGCTGTGCCTCGCCTGGGCTCGTGAACATATTGGACCTTAGATGACTGGAAACACATAGCTTGATCCAATGAGTCATGATTCAAGTTGGTGCAAGCTGATGGTAGGGTTCGTATGTGGCGCAGACCCCATGAGGCCATGGACCCAAGTTGTCAGCAAGGCACTGTGCAAACTCGCGGTGGCTCTATCATGGTGTGGGGCGTATTTTCATGGCAGGGTTTTGAGAAGATTTGTTTTAGTACAGTGCTTGGCAATTGCTAAGGAACATGCGCATTCCGCTATTTAGGGGCGCTGGAAAATACTGCAGGACGCGTCAAACCATTGCTTGCTACTCTGTTGTTAGATTTGCATAATACAAATAAAAGTCACGTGTCCAATGAGCTGTAGTTCAGTGAAAATCAGTATGAGTGTTAGGACGAATTCATGTGCAGGTGATCTGCGAACATTACTGTAAATTTGAAGCAGGGCAAAGTGTGACTGAAGTTGCGCGAGCAATGGGCGTTGCGAAAAGTGTTGTTTCTCGTTTGAAAACTGCTGCCGCCGCCAGAAGATCCGCTTTACGTGTGCATCGGGGTGGTCGTCGAAGGAGTACAACCGCTCTGGAGGACCGTAGCATAGGCCTTTCAGCAAAAAGAGGAAGAAATCAAACACCCGCACAGATAGCCGCAGATCTTGCCGCTGTTACAGGCACTCGTGTTTCTGCCAGAACCATTTCCCGTCGGTTGAAAGATGTTGGGTCGTATGCACGGAAGCCTGTTAAATGCATTCCACTGTCTCCGCTCCATCGACGGAAGAGATTAGAGTGGTGTAACGAGCATCATGCTTGGGGCGATCAGAAGTGGTCCATGGTGATGTTCTCCGATGAGTCTCGGTTCACTATGCAGAGTGATTCTGGACATCAACTGATCTGATGTGAAAAGGGAACTCGTTATCACTAACGACACGTTCGGGAAGTGCAACGTTTTGGTAAAGGAGTCATGGTGCGTGTGGGGGGGGGGGGCATCGTGCATGATGCCAGAACACCCCTTCACATCTTTGCAGGAGGGTCTTTTACAGCAGCACGATATTTCAGGGAGATTCTTCTGGATCACGTTCGTCTGTTCCGTAGAGCAGTTGGTCCAGACTTTGTGTCCATGGACGACAATGCCCGTCCACACAGAGCGAACATGATATCGGATGTTCTTGAGAGTGAGGATATCAAGCGTTTGCAGTGGCCCGCATATTTCCCGGACCTTAATCCCATAGAACATGCCTGGGACGCTCTTTGAGGACGTGTTGCACAAAGGAATCCCCCTCCCAGAACGCTGCAGGAACTGACAACTGCGTTGCAGGAAGAATGGGATAAGATCCCGACTGCTCTTCTAAACAATCTGGTGGGAAGCATGCCAAACAGAAGCAAAACATGCATTGCGGTTCGAGGAGGCAATACTCACTACTAAGGGTCGCACATTTCAAACCGGTGACAAATAACCAACATTTTTCTTAGTCATTCATTGATGCTTCATGATACCTCTTCTGCTTTTGCCACTATGTTCGTTTCCTTAGTTCAAATTCCATGCGATTTTATGTTCATAAAGTCACTGTAATACATCTACTGAAGTTTTTGTAACGTTTATTTCTAAGTTTATTGACAAAAATGCCGCTGTTCCTTAGCAATTGTCAAGCAGTGTAATTCACGGCCGTGAAAAGGTTGAGAACCGCTGCACTAGAAAAATGAGCAGGAAATTGAAGAGAGTAGGGATGGCGAGCTGAGCGGCTTGGCTAGACAACAGATGATTGGAAAAGGAAATATGGTCAAACGAGTCGCGCTACACGTTATTCTGAGTAGGGACCGATGGCCGACAGAGAATGATGGTCTGTGATGGTCCGTGATCGACTGCGACAGAGACCGATGGTCCATGAAGTAATGTACCAATCCTGCCTTGTCTCAACAATTCAAGATTCTGGTGGGAATGTCATAGTAGGGGTATGTTTTGTTGATTCGATACGGGTCCTCTGATATTCCTTAAAGGTCGGGAGACAGCCAAGGAGTAGCTTGGCGTTGTTGCCAATCAACTCTGTCCTGCGATGTTACGCTTTTTCCTTGCTTGTGACGGATCTTTCATGGATGACCTGCTACGGTCCATCTTGGAAGAGTGGTTCTCTAGGCATGACAGTGACTTCCACCATCTATACAGAGCCCGGGTCTTAATCCAATAGAACATGTCTGGGATTTATTGGAAAGACGCTTCCGTCAACAGCATCCTCTTCCGTCAACTTTACAGCAGCTGAAGATCACTTTACATGCACCACCAGCACCTCGTAAAATCGATGCCTAACCTTATAAATGCTGTCATTCAGGCTAACGAAGACCTTATAATATATTGAACCGATGTTTCTAATAAATTGGCTGGTCAATGTACAGAGTGTCCCAAATTGATGTATACACTCTTTTGAAACGTTATAGCTCAGCAACGAAATGAGATAGAAATCTAAGGTTTGTTGTGTATGATCCAGACGGCGCTGGAAAAGCATAGTAACACGTTCATTGTTGTTCGTTTGTTTATAAACCAAAATGACGGTGAGACTTTGATTCGATGAACGTAAGTGGATACTGAAGTGTTATTGGAAAGTGGAGGATGTTGTTGAGGTTCAACGACGTTGGAAGGTTGAATTTGGTACACCACCGCCAACAAGGGTAACAATAACAAAACTCCGAGACAACTTTGAAGCCGAAGGAACGGTGAAAGATGTGTTGAAAGGTCGGTGCGGAAGAAAGACAAGTTCCACTGATAACGAGTGTGTTGATGCCGTCATGGAGGGTTTTTGCACGATCCCCAAAGAAGTCAGTGAGGCAATGCTCCCTTGAAATTGGTATCGCCAAATCCAGTCGGTACAATCCATTAGCCACAATCCAGTCGGGATGTTGCTCTGTTCGAGGTCGGTGTTGGGAGTGTACTGTGGCAGAAGGTGGACATTTTGAACATGTACGGGCTTAAGGAAGTTTAAGAATAAAATACAACGAACCTTATATTTCTATCTCATTTCGTTACTGAGTTATAACGTTTCAAAGAGTGTATACAGCAATTTGGGACACTCTGTATATTAAAGGAGGAGAACTGTGAAAAATAAAATTGAAACATTTTTATAAATAAAAATTGTTAAAGGAATAAATATAATTGTTTTTTATTTTTTTTATTTTAATGTTTAAATGTATTTATTTTCATACATTTTTAATTTCAAGTGTTTTAATTATTATTTATTTAGTCTTATAATTAGTTCCATAATAATTAATTATTTAGTTTTAATATACCAGTATATTGATAATTTCAGTTTACCTGATACCTATTTGAAACATTTCTAACTAGAGAGGCTGCATTAAATAAAGAGCATCGTGAGATAGGTGAAAGACAAAAGGAGAAATTTCTTCCCCTAAAATTTGATTTTTCTGTCATCAAATTGTTTTGATACGAGGGTCGATCGTAATGTAATGCCTCCATGGCTGTAACTTTTTTCATTTGATAACCGATTTTCAAAATTCTTACATTTGTCTTCTATGTAATGCGCTATTCACTTTGCGATATAGTCTCCATTTCTCTCCACTCACTGGCGCCAACGCGTGACTAGTCGGGTGAACCTGTCGGAGAAGAATTCCGATTTGTTTACGCTTTTTCACCGACTTTGCACCTTGCGAGGTTCACCGCTTCCCAAATATGAAAGAGCACCTTAAGGGACATGAGAAGCCGGCTCGGTGGCCGAGAGGGTTCTTACCGCTCTCGGAACCAGCGAGTCGCGGGTTCGAATCCCGCCGAGGGTATGGATGTTTGTGTTTGTCTCTTTCTAACACTTCCTCTCGTGAGGTTGGCGTCAGGAAGGGCATCCGGCCGTAAAAAATCATTGCCAAATCAAAAATTAACACAGCGACCCCATGTGGAAATGGGAAAAAGCTCATGAGAAACAACCTTAAGGGACACGAGGTGAATTCAGTCCTGGGGGTCTAGGCTGAACTCATCGACAAGCTGTCGATCTCGAAAAAATCTAACCGTCGATAAGTGGCATATTACACATTTATACACAAGTTTACACACGTATGGCTAGATGATATACATTGATATACACAAGTTTACAAACATTTACACATAATTTTACACATTTATCCATAAACACATACCTGTAGACACAGTATATTATTATTTTCACACTTCAAGTTTCGTAGCACAAGAGAGTGCTTCATGTACGTAAATATTTTTAAACAAGTTTTTGTTAATATTTTTAGAAAATGTGTATTGTTGAGCTATGTGTATTTAGCCTGCAGGCCGGAAACGAAGGAAAAAAGATTATAATAAGAAATCTGTTGCTAAATTCTGAAATAACGATCGCCAAGCGCATAGTCGACTGCTCTTGAATTGTAGACAAGAATGTGCATAGTCGACTGCTCTTAAGGCAGTTGCCGATGGTCAAAGTCTACACTAGAAAATCGACGGTGTAGAGTCTGTACACTGTAGACTCTGTAGACAAGTAGAAAAGTCTACACTGTAGACTCTGTAGACAAGTCGTGTTCATGCTAGCTCGAATCGACAAATGCGTCATTAGCCACGTGACCATCGACACTTGTCGACAGTCGACTACTTGTCGATGAGCTCAGCATAGACCCCCTGGGTCGACAACAGTCCTCGACATGATGAATTCTTCTCCGACGGATTCATCCGACTAGTCACGCTTTGGCGCAAGTGCGTGGAAAGGGATGAGGACTATGTGGAAAAGTGAATAGTGCATTACATAGAGAGAAAATGTAATTATCAGGTACAAAAAGAATTTTGAAAATCGGTTACCAAATAAAAATGTTACAGCCATGGAGGAATTACTTTTCGACCAGCCCTCGTATATAGAGATCGGGCCACAGAGAGATCTACTCTGTGGATCGGGCATACTGCGCGCGCAACATCTGTGGAGCATAAAACGAAACTACTTGAGGAGCGATACTCCAAACATGCTTGTAACTGCTCGTACCTGCTTTTCTTTAATTAAGTAGAGGTGTTTGATTATGGCAAAAATTAATAAAATATGGGTTCCAGTGTATGAATTTTGAATTTCTGAGACTTGCTGTAAAAAAGAAAGGCTTCCAATTAGCAGAAAGCAGACAAATTTTTGATATTCGAGAAGAAGGTTGTGTTTCTTTTATCTGTTATCCCACAAACTAATGTTACAAAGTGCATTTGGAGGTAAGTTACATTAATACAATATGGAAATCAGCTGTACTGTTTGCCATGATAGTTCTAATTTCCATTTACATACTTACTGCCAAACGTTCAGTATTTTCTCCGAAAGTCACAAAAATGGGTGGATTTACAGTTTCATGCAATCTTATTGCCAAGCGTTCATGATTTTCACCGAAATCACCCAAATGGGTGGATTTACATTTGCGTGCACACTTAGTGCCAAACGTTCATGATTTTCACCGATGGTTTAGTGGTTGCGTGATCGCCTCTGATGCCCGAGGACGACGAGAATTCTTCAGGGGAAAATCCTGAGATCAGTCACTTCCTTTGGAAGGGAAGTAAACCCGTTGGTCCTGTGTAGTCGTTTGCCGGCTGCACCCTTGCGAGGCAAAATTTGCGGCAGTCCTGATATGACCATAATAGTTGAAAGGGACGTTAATACCAACCAAACCAAACCAAAACCATATACATAAGGTAAACAAAATATAGGGTGTACATAAATTATTGTCGGTGTTTATGTACCTTATAACTTTTGAATAAAAAACAAGACGAAAAAAATTAGTATATACTAGCTGATTTACCCGGCGTTGCTCGGGCTCCTTTTGGATGAAATTTTGCAATTTCTGAATGTGAACATTCAGTGAAAATGAACCCATGAAAAAAGATTAGAATTTTTTTTAATATTTCAGGTTTTTTTTCAGCAATGACGTATACCGCAAGTAAATTTTCGTTTACGTTTGAATCATTCACACGTTCCTTTTCGTTTGTCATAGCTTCTCGCGTTCTCGACATTAAGAGCTACACAGGCCGCAAACAACATGAATAAGTTTTCAACAGACGTTTGCAATACTTTCAGTAATTTTTTTTATAATTTTAGGCCTAACATAAATTAGCCTTTTTTGTTGAAAACATCAGCACTTTCATTTATTATTATTTTTTTTTCAATATGTCTAACATTTTTTAGCTGAAAACAATAATAGGCCTAACATCAATTATGTTTTTAACAATTGGCCTAACAGCAATTACCTATTGTATGCCTTTCTTTTTTAATCCCTTTTTTTCAATAGGCCTAACTTTTTTTTAGCCATTTTTAACAATTGGTTTAGCATTTATGTCCTTTTTTTTTCTATAGGCCTAACTTTTTTCAGTCCTGTTTTGCAATAGGCCTAACATTTTTTAGCCCTTTTTTAACAATAGGCCTAACAGTTTTTAGCTTTTCTTTTTCAATTAGCCTAGCCTTTTTGAGCCTTTTTTAGCTGTAGGCCTATTTTTCAATTTAACTTTATTTAGCCATTTATTTCAATCGCCCTAAGATTAACCACATTTTAGTTTAGTACTGTCAGCACTGCAATTTAAATAAGAAATGTGTCCTTGACTCGTCTATGACGGTCACGTTCTCCAAGCCTTTTCTCTTTTCAATTCGAAAAGAACGTGTTTTCCGTCTTAGGCTCGTCATTTCCGTAAGTGTGTGGTTTTTTTCATGCCTGTTATTGCCAATTAAAAATTTTTAAGGGAGAGGGGTTGGGCTCAAAAATCCCGTAACTGTTAGTCCGAATTCAATGCCAAGCTTAACAGGTGAGCTCAGGTAGGGACTCGTACGCATATCAAACAGAATTTGAAAGTGTTGAAGCATTCTCGAGTCTTCGTCGGACATGCAGACGGGCAGTCAAACAAACTCAGCTAACTTCAGACTAAATCTATTTCCTGCATGCAGCACCATGAATGTAATAATCAGAATGGTTTTTCCCCCTCAGATTTCAAGTTCTTTTCCTCAACTGTCAATTAGCTTCAAAAGAGGGCGCCGTTTTTATTCCACTCTAAGGGTGTGTTCCGATAGACTCACAGACCTAGCGAGAGCTAACTCGTGTTAACTGTGGCCAGTGAGCTAAAGTGAGAATCGCGACGATCATGCTATCGAAACGCTATGGGGAGGTATCTTTGTTCAGGCACTGTTTCACTTTCGGTTTTCGCTCTTTCTTCCTGCGCTGTATCAGAGATTTCTTGTTTATTACTGTTTATTTCTGGTTTAATTCCATCACTAACTGTAATTTACTGTTGATGTTGTTGAAAGTAGACATCGACATGTTTTAATATCGCGTTATAGCTCCACGAATACCACGATACCTGATCTACCCATACAGGATTGAAACGGGCTTCCGCCATCTTTAAACAAGCTGGATCGGTTCTCACGAAGCTGTACGACCTCGGAAGCTCGGACCGTTTCGTGGGGTCGGGGCCTTCCTTCTCGTGAGGTTCTCGGCTCTATCGAAACGGGCGAGACCACCTCACGAAAACCTATCGAAACGATTCAGAGAGAGGAAACCCTACTATCGCGAAGTCCGTGAGTCTATCGAAACACACCCTAAAAATACTAATCTCATTGCCTGCGGGAGAGGTTTTTCATTGAAACTGAAAATGAAAGTAAAGGCGAATCTGAGTTCAAAGGTTTTAAGAACCGCTCAGCCTCAGCATGGTTTCTTAGCATTCGCTCATTGAGAAACCATGAGAAACCATGGCTCAGCATTCGCTCATTCCTCCCCCTTTTATTAAGCAGATGGAACCGTCTTAACAATGAAAAGGAATGAAGGAGTGATAGATAGTGAAAGTGGAAAGAGATTCTTGAGCTCTAAGCACATAAAACAGCCCCAACAATAAAAAAGGAATGAAAGATTGATAGATAGTCAAAGTGGAAAGAGATTCTTGAGCTCAATAACAAAGCTCTTTTTGAAGGGAAAAAAACTGCGCAATTTATTTAACCCATTAATTAACTCATTATTAATTTTTTTTGAGAAATTTCAGATAGACAGCGCTCTTCCTCTTGCTTTGAAGGTGCACAATTTTATCAAGATCGGAATAAAACTGTAGATTTGTATAAGAGACAATAAATATACATACATACATACATACATACATACATACATACATACATGCATACATACATCTATCTATATATATAAAGAAGGATGTTTGTGGGTCTGTGCGTCTGTGGGTGGGTCTGTGGGTGGGTCTGTAGTTCTGTGTGTACGTTTTTTATACAAATCTACAGTTTTATTCCGATCTTGATGAA